>JANLIY010000100.1:0-55896 GCA_029490685.1 Schizonepeta tenuifolia | reverse complement strand
GTAAATCAGACCGAAAAAACCGACCGATCCGATGAGTTTTGGTCGGATCGGTTCAAAAACCGAATAGGATTCGGTCGGTCGGTTAAAAAACCGAAAGGAGTTCGGCCGTCTCGCGATTTTGCACATTTGGGTCGGTCGGCGAACCAAACCGACCAAAACTTCTAATAATAATATTTATTGTTTAATAATATATATATATATACATATACTTTAGGCCTAGTTTTTTCCTCTCTTCAGCTATCCCCCGCCGGCTGCCGCTCCACTCCCAAATCCTCTTCTCAGTTCTCACTTCTCAATCTCCACTCCAATTCCACCTTCTAAGTTCTACCCTTCAACACCACCGCCGCTCAGCCACCGGCCCACCGCCTCCGCCCATCGCCGCACCACCACGGCCACTTCATGGACTCCCACCACTCTCAATCGCAGCCCTCAATCGACGACAATGCCTTCTCCCTCGCCGAATCGACCTCCTCCGCGACGACGATGACAGCGACCGCAGAAGCCACACGTCGTCCGACGCTGAAATCCATCTCCCGCAACCCAACGACACCGTTCACTTCAGAACCCTAATTTGCCAAATCCCCCCTCAATTAACCACAACAAGCGGCCAATTAACCAGATCCCGTTCATCATTAGCCTTCGATTGGCGACGCAGGAGGAGATCCGAGCCGCGACTCCACCTCCACTGCTTTCTAGTTGGCGACCGATCGAAAAGTTTCGGGTCGGCTCGGTTCGGTCCATAAGACCAAAATCGATCGGGTCGGTTGGCAGTATATGGGTTCGGTCGGTTTGTCGATTTTCGTATTTTGGGTCGGTCAGTCAAACCGACCGCAGAAGCCACAACGTCCGTCCGACGCTGAAATCCATCTCCCGCAACCCAACGACACCGTTCACTTCAGAACCCTAATTTGCCAAATCCCCCCTCAATTAACCACAACAAGCGGCCAATTAACCCAGATCCCGTTCATCATTAGCCTTCGATTGGCGACGCAGGAGGAGATCCGAGCCGCGGACTCCACCTCCACTGCTTTCTAGTTGGCGATCCGATCGCAAAAGTTTCGGGGTCGGCTCGGTTCGGTCCATAAGACCAAAATCGATCGGGTCGTTTGGCAGTATATGGGTTCGGTCGGTTTGTCGATTTTCGTTATTTTGGGTCGGTCAGTCAAAACCGACCGACCGTATGCTCACCCTTAGGGTTGAATACCAGTAGGTAATTGTCTAAATTCACACAAATCTGTCACGGATTTTAATATTTCTATAAAAATCCGTACCCAAGACTATTTATTTAATAATAATTTGAAACCCGCATTGTTTAGTATTTGAAAAAAAAAAATGGGTACTCGTATTACTCTGCGATCTAAGAAGCACAAATACGAGAACAAAATATAAAAATACGGATACAATATGATATGAAAATATATATTTTCCAGAAAATTAAGATACGATTGAAATATGTTTATTATTTATTTATAATATATTTATATTTCAGTAGTAGTAATATTATGAAAAGTTATAATAAATATATTTATTGAAAATAAAACTTATAAGTAGTAAATGGGCGCATAATATCATATCCAAGCCCAAGCCAAACAATGTGAAAAAATTTAAGTCATAAAATACTAGAGTTTCATTATGTGAATTTCACTAAAATCTTACGCCTGATGCACCTATGCTCCGTCTCTTCTCTCTTCTCTCTCTCAAGTCTCACCTAAAAGAAGAGAAGAAACCTGAGGTTTGAAATAACAGAAGAAACGGCGGACCTACCCAGTAGGCGGCTACGACGGTAAGTGTTGAAGGAGAGAGTTCTGTTACCTCTTCAAGAGAGATCAAAGAATGAGAATGAGAATGAGTGCAGAGATGTACATCTAAATTAAGGGGTGCATCGTATTTTGATTTCTTGAACACGTATTTTGACCGTATTAAATATGTATTTATTTTAAAAAATAAATAAATAATAAAAATACATAGTATTAAATATATATTTTTTTATTAGGTGCGAAGTACAGAAATTATTACTCTCTCCGTTCCACTGAATACGGACTTGTTTTCTAATTGTGGGACGTCTCATTATACTTGTTTCTTTTAAAGTAAATAATTAGATATGTTTCTTTTAAAGGAAACAATTAGTGTATATTTAACATTATAAAATTTTGCATTCACAGCCACATGTGGCCCCAATCTATTCTATCTAAACCTACCAACCTACTTCTACTACATACCTATCTATCATCTCATTTATAACTTTATTAGTATTATAATATTACAATTCACACTATACTAAACACTCCTTCTTATACTCAATACTTTTTTCTTAATCTCCGTGCCTATAATAAACTAAGTCGTATTCCAATGAGACGGAGAGGGATGGAGCATTTACAACTTAATCCATTTATTTATTTATTTTCATTTGTCGCATTTATTTATTTTAGTGAATCGAATATAGTGTAAGATCCAATAAAATTGGCCCTTTAACGTCTCCGTGGTGGCGGTGCAGTAGTAAACGACGTCGCAAGCAAGATACGTAGCAGTAGAAAAAAATAGTAGTCGAAATCAAATTCTCGTTGGAACTACAATTCGTTAGGGCTCCATTTGTAGTGATCGCCCGCTATGGCTATGCAAGCTGGAGTCGGTTTAACCAGAATCGTTCTAATTGTCGGAGCTGGTATTAATCATCACAAATACCTTTGCGTTTTCGGTTTTTTTTTTTTTTTCGATACTAAATTTTGCCTTGGTATTTTTTATTGCGATTAGGTTACACTGGAACTATATTGTTTAAGAATGGGAAATTATCAGATGTATTGGGCGAGTTGCAGGTATTGAATTTTCCATTCTCATTCCTTTTGAATCAGTACCGTGTTGATTATTCTTTCCGCTTTAATTTTTTTTAGGTTGTATTTGAAATCTCAATATATTAGCGCTGAAGAGAGTTTCTCCAGATTGTAGCTGGGTGCTATATTCGTTAATTTGGTCCTAACGCATGCCGAAGTTAGTATCGTTTTCTGGTACGGGACAAAATAAATTATGGGGAACAATTCGGAGGGACAGACCGCAGCTTTAATAATTTAAATAATTCTGAGTATAATTAGTTAAGTAGCTGAAGATCACATTAATTTCGAGTAATTATCGAGTTGATGTTAGCGGGAGATATCATGATATTTTGGCTACTTGAAAAATTCTTACCTATTGAAGTTTCTACGAGCTGCAATGTTTATTTAGTTGCAGATATGTGTTGGATGCAGTATACTAGTGATTAATTCGAATGTTACTTGGGTATTTTGCAGAATGTTGTTAAAAGGCATGGAGAAATCAGGCCAGACGGAGGGGGGATTCTGATTATTCTGACGGCCATTGCCCTCCCAGGTTTGTTTCGGGTAACTGATGAAAGTATCATTGATGCTGGCCGATACAGAACTTACTGTTCTTTGTTATTCCTTTGGTAACTTAGTCGACTATTTTGCTTTTTCTGTAGCAATTGGTGTTGATTATGTTTTTAGTAAGTAATCTAATGGACAGTTGATGCCTGTCATTTTATCATTTATCCAAGTTATCTTAAGAGACTATGATATTATCCTACATTCTTATGTTTTATCTAGGAGTACTGTCTTACATTTCTGCGTGTGCAAAATGGCTTCTGTTCCTAGGGTTTTGCCTTATGTCTTTCATCATATTGGGTTTCTCATCCTCCATTATTCTGTAAGGGTCTCAGTATAGGTAGATTATTGTTAAAATCATATTATGAGAAACAATATTGAAGTGCATAATGCATGTGTATATTCCAAAAAGCTGTGTCATAGCAGATTTGGCTTATGGTTAACAGTCATTTTCAGGTCACGTCGATTAGCATGGAGGTTCGCCGAGCGTGGCCTCATCTAGGCAGGATTACTGTTCTAAATGGGAACTCTTTCGAGTCAGTATCTTGTGTTTGTGTCAAAGCCATGTGTCACTTACAGCCTTGTAAGTGTTGACGTCTTGTTTTCTTTGTACTTAGGTAAAATTAACATCTCTAGATCGTGCCAGGCCGCTGCTGGCGGGGAGCTGTAGGTTATGGCTACATGTGGTGGAAGGTCAGAGAATATATCTTACATTCTGTTACATGCCTAAGAAATTTTCACATTTTAAATCTTTTTGTCTTTTGTGTATTCTGTTTTCTGCTGCCAGCATGCCTTCCTTAGAAACTGATTTTCTTTTCGGTGACATGATCCCTTCAATTCTTTATCTTCATTTCTCAGGGTATTTCCTTCTCAGACTTGATGTATGTCACAAAGCATAATATGGCAACTGCTGTTTCAACCTGACGAAACATTTGGATCATGTGTCAGATGCTCTTGCTGTAAAGTATAAGCTATTTTGTAATAAATTTTTACTTTGACTATCCACCTTACATTTTCCTTAGCTTCTGCATTTTATTGAAACGTGATGAAGTTCATCAAGAAGCATATTGTATTTATGTTATGCTTTATTGCAATCGGTGCCTATTTCTTGAGGGATTGGCAAAGCAAGAGTAGTTTTTTATTACTTACTTGCCTTTAGTGTAGTCTGTTTTAGAGTTTATTCTTGTCATGGTGCATCATAATGGAATATACTTGTTACACATGAACATGTAAGACATTATATTTGCTGAAACCTGGTGGTCTGACTATATTGCTTATAAGATTTCTATGTAGACTAACTTTTCATATGGTTTCCGAGCAGGCAGCAAAAAGGGCACTTGACTCAGAGAATTGAAGAACTTGGATGGGAAAATCGATGAGCAGATAGAGATTTCTAAATTAATTAGGAATGAGGGTACATGCTAATGCCCCCTGCCCCCACACACACACCTGATTTCTCTAACTGGCAATTTTGAGAATATGTTATCATTTCCATTAAATTTTGAACTCTTGGAACAGGTTACTGGTGCACATGATGATATCTTGAGATTGACCTTGATTTGATAGATTGCAGCAGATGGTGTTTCTGGTTTGGTTTAGTTTTTTATTTTGTCAAATCATTTCTCTGTTATATTATTTGTTTATTTTTACTTGGGTTGAGGGACATTTATGTTCACGTTAGTTGAGGGATTATACAGTTTGTATATGATTATATGTTTAGGTCCCTCTCACTCTCGTAAATAGGTTGAAAATGATCATGGAAATGTTTGTTGATGTGTATTTTATGAATATTAAAGAGAGATAACAGGTACAGAGGGAAAAACAAGGGCATAGTAGTTTGTCATGGGAATTATATTAATGACAATTGATTCTGGCTCAGTTTTATTACTAGTACAA
Organism: Schizonepeta tenuifolia; assembly: GCA_029490685.1. NCBI lineage: Eukaryota > Viridiplantae > Streptophyta > Magnoliopsida > Lamiales > Lamiaceae > Schizonepeta > Schizonepeta tenuifolia. Next base: position 50,629 of record JANLIY010000100.1, on the reverse strand, counting down.
GAAATTGTTGATGTTGCCATCACTGAATATAGTCACTTAGGGTGCCACACTGTAGATGGCATAAATATTATTAGCTGTTCATATGTTTTGCGTTTTTATTGCTGTTACAAAAACAGATATGTGGGCTACTCTCGTTTCCACATACTTCCCATTTTTGTTATGCGTGTGTTGAGTACCTCAGACTTGAGTTATTCTTCTTTGAGTTGACTTTTGAGTCATTTTCTAACCATTTTAGTTATAAGAAATCCGGTTATCTATCTTAGATAAATTGCCCCATGTGAATATTTATATTAGACAAACTCAATATTAGAGCTATCAACTTGTGTAATCGTGTCATATTTCATGTCAACGCGATAACAATACGATCACCCTGAACATCAACTCAATGAGAGTCTATGTTGATAGGAACCGCGACATGAAACACTTCATGCTAACATAACATGATAAAATATGTTAAAAAGTGATTACGAGAAATAAAAATGCCTGCAAAGGACTTAAAATACACGAAATGTTAGTAGATAGTAAATATGTCGAATTTAGTCCTTATCTTGTTGACATATGACTTGCAATTTTTGTTGTCCTTTTCATATCAACTCCATACAGATACAACAAGACCTGTACTAACCCGTTAGACTTTGTGTACGTTTGTGTCTCGCTATTGGTCCTGTGTTTGAATTGCCACCAGTTATATTTTCATATTTAATAACAACTGCAGCCTATTTGTGAATCCAACATGAAATAACTGATTCCTCCTGTCATCATCTTCTAGCTCCTTGGTTTCATTAATGCACGTAGTTTTGCATAAAAAGAATGCATGAAACTTCGCCTTGGGTGTTGCTACGTCACCTTTACGTAATTGATTTACACATATTCCGTTCTTATTTTTTCCTAAAGTGTATTTTTCCCTTTCCACCCTTAACTCGTATATTTAATGCAGGATGGTAAGCTGCATTCACTGGAAGACAAGCAGGTGAACTACTTATTTTTGAACTGAGTATCAGTATCTTCTCTATTTTCTCCGACTTCAAGTTTCTCTGGTTACCAAGTTAATATTAAAATGCAATACTAGTAATAGTAATGCATCTCTGCAGCGTCTATAATCAAGTTCGTTGATGTTTCTTACAGGACTTTGCAAATGCTGGGGGTGATTGTACCTGTGTGGTCTGGTTAGTGGGGAAAAAAATGGTCATGCCAGAAAGAATCCAGGTTGCTTTCTTTGTTCGTTCATATCTTTTCTTCTTATTTTGTTAAAATGAAATGTGCTATTTAGACTCTGCTGAATCATGCTAAGTTTTTCGTCTTTTTAAAGGTTCTAGGTATGGTTTTCGATGGGAGGAACCGTGTTTGTTTTGTTCGTTCATATCTTTCTTCTTATTTGGTTAAAAATGAAATGTGCTATTTAGACCTCTGCTGAATCGTGCTATGTTTTTCGTCTTTTAAAGGTTCTAGGTATGGGAGAAACGCATGTTTGAGGCTCTTAGGAGAAATAGTACAAACATTTTTGAAACCAATCTTGCTTTACAGTATTTATCAGTTTTTTGTGTCACAGTGATCTGGTTTTCGTTTTGTTTCACTTACATTGCTTCTAGATTCCGGAACATCATTGTTACTAATTGAATTAGTTGTACCTTTTCTTTAGGCAGAACCTACTTTTTCTGGTTTGTTATAAAATGCTTTATCATCATTATTGCTTACATTTCAGTTGTTCCTTCAGAAAATATATTGATATTTCTTTTCTTAACGGAGGAGTGCGATGGTTTAGGACACTCCCTATCTTGAGTGATAACTTGTCCTATCTGATGTAGTGCTATGTAAAAAATTAAAAAATTCGCGGCAAACCTGTTTTTATTAACTCTATTTTATTCAATGTTTGGTAGCAGGATCAACTTAAACTTAATGGAAATTCAACTCCGAATCTCATGGTAACTCATCTATTTTCAATACTAAGTCTTTGGTAGAGCATAAATTATTAAAAGAAGAAATGCATGGCGTTATATAATTTATTTAGTTATTATGCTTTATGGCTGGCGGCGACCATTGGTGAGAAGAGTTTTGAGTTCACCACTATATCTGGCTGTTTGAATAAGTCTTCATGAATTTGTCTATTTGTGATGACTTATTCTATGAAACCCCTTGTGCTGAAGTTGGCTTTGAAGAAGTTCAAAAGTTTGTCTAAATGGTGTAATTGTTAATAGCACATGGAAACAGTCAAGATCTATACTCTCTTCTTAAGTGAACTTCCTGATTACTTCCAATTTTCTGGCTAACTATATCCATTCTGATCTGACGTGCATCTTAACTATTTTCTTTACAGGGTCTTAGAGCAATCGTAGATTCTCCCGAAGTATTGATTGACAGATGGGAAAAGTGCATGACTACTCTTCTGAGAGCTGAATATAGCCCTAACGAGGTATATATTTTGTCATATGCATATCGGATAATGTATGATTGAGGAATTAGAACTGGATTAGATTGCTTAATGCGCGTATAAAATGCTCTTGCAAATCGTTTTCAAAGCATTCATGACCAGTGATTCTGACATGCTAGGACCTTTTCAGCAGTGTTGAAGATTGCTAACCATTTCATAATCTGCTCGATTATCATATCAAGGTTAATGTTACTCTTCTGCAGTATTGTATGTCTAGAACCAATGCTGATGGTTTGATTCTTTTTGAGTTTGGATTTGTGTGTAAATGGTAATTTAAAAGAGCCTACCAAAATAAAATGGATTTGTTATGGTCGAGTATTTAAATTGGTCAACGTTGCTAGAGCTGATTATGTCTTATATATGTATAGTTCATTTTATATAGTTCATAGTGTGTAAATCTTTCTTTCAACTCTTACTGGTTGATATAACTCTGGTTATAATTACAGAGAGTATATTACTGTCGTCAAGAAATGTTTTCTGAAACTATTTTGTGATGCTTCAAAAAAATACCTGGAAACAAGACAATCCATGTAAGATTTGAAATTGACGTCATAAATTCGGGTTGCTGTCGATAATGGTGTGGGGCCTCTTCTGGACTCTCTTTCGGATTTGTTTTTGACAAAGAGAAGCTGACTTTCTTTGGAGTAAGAAGACAATTCCAATTAAAATTCCAATTCCATTATGAGGCTTGTTTCTTGCGCACGGGTTTATACCATGCATGCGCCTTAATTTCTTTTTTTTAATCTTTTTCCAGTTTTTTTTTTTTTTTTTTTTTTTAATTTCCAGATTTTTCCTCCCTCTACCTTGGGCTTTAAATACTACTAATATAAAGATAATCATAGTGGCAACAATTTGGATTTTTCGGCTCGTTTCGCGACTTAGATTTCCCGCGCTCAAATCTTGACAAAAACAAGAAGATGGTAAAAAAAAAAAAGCAAGAGGCAAACAAAAACCAAAGAGGCAAATAAAAAAGAAGAAGGCGAAAAAAAGAATTCTGAAAATCTTAAAAAAAATCAAGAAAAAAAAATCTAGAAAAAAAGCAAAAAAAAAACACGAAGACACAAAGAAAACAAAGACACTAAAGACAAAATATAAAAATACAAAATCCACTAAAAACAAAAAGGGGATGTATAGTATGTGACGGGTGTAGAGAAACAATTGTCTTCCAATATTATGTTGAGAAAGACCCGTACCCATGAATTCCAGCACACGCCAATGTCACCAACTCGACTCATTTGCAAATCAACGCTTCTTGTAAGTTATTTTCTCAACCAATACCAATAAGATTAAACAATCAAATTCGGACAACAAACACTCAAAAGAGTATGAAGATCCCATTGTATTTCATAAGCTCCTAGCATTAGCCCCGATGAATCCCAAGTTAGGACGGAAGTTGGTACGAGGCATGTTAAAATGTTGCATAGAAATCATGTCTAATAATATTATTAGATTGAACTACTAGAAAGGCCACTCTAAGACCTAAAAATAATAATTTCGTCCACCTACTTAATCTATATTTATACCTATTATAAAAGAAAGAATTCGTATTAAATTTGATTTGCCTAATATATCCCTCATTACTTATAACTAGTATAAGGGTGATAGTGTAAATTTAATCAAATATATATTCTCTAATCTCTATAACGTCTTTTCAATTAGCACAAATATATCCTAATCAGATTAGGAATAAGAAAAAATAGTTTAGTATATTAAGATAACATATTAATCTATGTTAGTGTTGACAGTGAAGGTTTATGATCGGATTTTTCATTAGCACGTATATCCTAACTATATTAGAAATGCAGATATATTGAATAATATATATATATATATATTATACTATATCACATTTTAAAATATATTAGAGAATTTAGTACAGATTTCACTCGAATAATATCACAAAACAGGAAGAGCTATGACAGATAATTATGTGATAAATATTTTATAAAATTACCAGGAAATTTAGGAGAAGTCTCCATGAAAAATGGAATAAACTTGATTCAAACCTAAAAAATTAGAAATTGGGCCAAGAGTATCTTTTTTTTTCATAAATTAGAAGAAAAATGCAAAGAAGCTGTAATGCAAGAACTAAATTAAAAGTCAAGCATGAGCTTTTTGTAAAACAACAATTTATAACCACGGGCATATGGATATTATGAAAACCTAAAAAATATAAAGAATCAGAAAAAAGCACTAGTTTTGACAAAAACATATTATATATATAGATATATATATATATATATATATATAATTCCAATACCAAATATATCCTAATCATATTAGGAATAAGAAAAATAATTATATATTAATGTGTGTTTCACTTTGGAGGTAAAGGAGGATATAATATTATTTTAACTCCCTTATATCTTGTTTGGTTACGATTTAAGAAAAATCCGGACAGAATGTATAAATTTTCGGGCAGCCCTTTTTACCTTGCCCGGAGTATAAATTTATACCTCCAAAATGGAGGTATAATATTATACCTCCCATGTGTTTTAGATATTTTTTCTCCTTTATCCATCAATTTCATCCCAAGGGAACAACATATAGCATTGTGGTCCCCCCTTGAGGGTATAAATAAGTATATTATCCCTCCAACCAAACAAGATACTATAAAACTTGTGGTCCCCACAATGAAGTATAATTTATACCTCATAAATGATTAATCCTCCATTAGAGGTATAAATTTAATACTTCATTGTGGGGGACCACAATGTTTTTATAGTATCTTGTTTGGTTGGAGGGATAATATACTTATTTATACCCTCAAGGGGGGACCACAATGCTTAATATGTTGTTCCCTTGGGATGAAGATTGATGGATAAAGGAGAAAATATCTAAAACACATGGTGAGGTATAATATTATACCTCCATTTTGGAGGTATAAATTTATGACTCCGGGCAAGGTAAAAAGGGCTGCCCGAAATTATACATTCTTGTCCGGATTTTTCTTAAATCGTAACAAACACAGATATAAGGAGTAAAATAATATTATATCTCCTTTACCTCAAGTGAACACACCATTAATATATAATTATTTTTCTTATTCCTAATATGATTAGGATATATTTGGTAATTGAATATATATATATATATATATATATATATATATATATATATATTGTTTTTTGTCAAAACTAGTGCTTTTTCTGATTCTTTTATATTTTTTAGGTTTTTCATAATATCCATATGCCGTGGTGTATAAATTGTTGTTTTACAAAAAGCTCATGCTTGACTTTTAATTTGTTCTTGCATTACAGCTTCCTTTGCATTTTTCTTCTAATTTATGAAAAAAAAAAAGATACTCTTGGCCCAATTTCTTAATTTTTAGGTTTTGAATCAAGTTTATTCCATTTTTCATGGAGACTTCTCCTAAATTTCCTGGTAATTTTATAAAATATTTATCACATTAATTCATCTGTCATAGCTCTTCCTGTTTGTGATATTATTCGAGTGAAATCTGTACTAAATTCCTCTAATATATTTAAAATGTGATATATATATATATATATATATATATATTATTAAATATATTTGCATTTCTAATATAGTTAGGAATATACGTGCTTAATGAAAAATCCGATCATAAACTTCACTGTCAACACTAACATAGATTAATATGTTATCTAATATATAACTATTTTTTTCTTATTCCTAATATGATTAGGATATATTTGCTAATTGAAAAAGACGTTATAGAGATAGAGAATATATATTGATAAATTTACACTATCACCCTTATAATAGTTATAATAAGAGGGATATAATTAGGCAAATCAAATTTAATAAGAATTCTTTCTTTTATAATAGGGTATAAATATAGATTAAGTAGGTGACGAAATATATATTTTTTAGTCTAGAGTGGCCTTTCTAGTAGTTCAATCTAATAATATTATAGACATGATTTCTATGCCACATTTTAACATGCCTCGTACCAACTTCCGTCCTAAATTGGGATTCATCGGGGCTAATGCTAGGAGCTTATGAAATACAATGGGGATCTTCATACTCTTTTGAGTGTTGTGCCGAATTTGATTGTTTAATCTTATTGGTATTGGTTGAGAAAATAACTTACAAGAAGCGTTGATTTGCAAATGAGTCGGAAGTTGGTGACATTGGCGTGCTGGAATTCATGGGTACGGGTCTTTCTCAACAAATATTGGAAGACAATTGTTTCTCTACACCCGTCACATACTATACATCCACTTTTTGTTTTAGTGGATTTGTATTTTTATATTTTGGTCTTTAGTGTCTTTGTTTTCTTGTGTCTTCGTGTTTTTTTTTGGCTTTTTTCTAGATTTTTTTCTTGATTTTTTTAAGATTTTCAGATTCTTTTTTGCGCCTCTTCTTTTTTATTTTGCCTCTTGGTTTTTTGTTTGGCCTCTTGCTTTTTTTTTTTACCTCTTCTTGTTTTTTGTCAAGATTGAGCTGCGGGAAATCTAAGTCGCGAAACGAGCCGAAAAATCCAAATTGTTGCCAATATGATTATCTTTATATTAGTAGTATTTAAAGCCAAGGTAGAGGGAGGAAAAATCTGGGAAATTAAAAAAAAAAAAAAAAAAAAAAAACTGGAAAAAGATTAAAAAAAAGAAATTAAGGCGCATGCATGGTATAAACCCGTGCGCAGAAACAGCCTCATAATGGAATTGGAATTTTAATTGGAATTGTCTTCTTACTCCAAAGAAAGTCAGCTTTCTCTTTGTCAAAAACAAATCCGAAAGAGAGTCCAGAAGAGCCCCCACACCATTATCGACAGCACCCGATTTATGACGTCAATTTCAAATCTTACATGGATTGTCTTGTTTCCAGGTATTTTTTGAAGCATCACAAAATAGTTTTCAGGAAAACAGTTTCTTGACGACAGTAATATACTCTCTGTAATTATAACCAGAGTTATATCAACCAGTAAGAGTTGAAGAAAGATTTACACCACTTGAACTATATAAATGAATATACATATATAAGTACATAATCAGCTCTAGCAACGTTGACCAATTTAAATACTCCGACGCATAACAATCCATTTATTTTGGTAGGCTTTAAATTACCATCACACAAAATCCAAACTCAAAAAAAGAAATCAAACATCAGCATTGTTTCTAGAACAATATTGCAGAAGAGTAACATTAACTTGATATGATAATCGAGCAGATTATGAAGGTAGCAATCTTCACACTTGCTTGAAAAGGTCCTGCATGTCAGAATCACTGGTCATGAATGCTTGAAAACGATTGCAAGAGCATTTTATACGCGCAGTAAGCATCTAATCCAGTTCTAAGTTCCTCAATCATACATTATCCGATATGCATATGACAAAATATATACCTCGTTAGGGCTATATTCAGCTTCTCAGAAGAGTAGTCATGCACTTTCCCATCTGTCAATAATAATTCGGGGAGAATCTACGATTGCTCTAAGACCCTGTAAAGAAAAATAGTTAAGATGCACGTCAGATCAGAATGGATATAGTTAGCCAGAAAATTGGAAGTAATCAGGAAGTTCACTTAAGAAGAGAGTAATAGATCTTGACTGTTTCCATGTGTATTAACAATTACACCATTTAGACAAACTTTTGAACTTCTTCAAAGCCACTTCAGCACAAGGGGTTCATAGAATAAGTCATCACAAATAGACAAATTCATGAAGACTTATTCAAACAGCAGATATAGTGGTGGAACTCAAAACTCTTCCACCAATGGTCGCCGCCAGCATAAAGCATAATAACTAAAATAAATTATATAACGCCATGCATTTCTTCTTTAATAATTTATGCTCTACCAAAGACTTAGTATTGAAAATAGATGAGTTACCATGAGATTCGGAGTTGAATTTCCATTAAGTTTAAGTTGATCCTGCATCCAAACATTGAATAAAAATAGAGTTAATAAAACAGGTTGCCGCGAATTTTTAATTTTTTACATAGCACTTAACATCAGATAGGACAAGTTATCACTCAAGATAGGGAGTGTCCTAAACCATCGCACTCTCCGTTAAGAAAGAAATATCAATATATTTTCTGAAGGAACAACTGAAATGTAAGCAATAATGATGATAAAGCATTTTATAACAAACCAGAAAAAGTAGGTTCTGCCTAAAGAAAAGGTACAACTAATTCAATTAGTAACAATGATGTTCCGGAATTTAGAAGCAATGTAAGTGAAACAAAACGAAAACCAGATCACTGTGACACAAAAAACTGATAAATACTGTAAAGCAAGATTGGTTTCAAAAAATGTTTGTACTATTTCTCCTAAGAGCCTCAAACATGGTTCTCCCATACCTAGAACCTTTAAAAAGACGAAAAACATAGCACGATTCAGCAGAGGTCTAAATAGCACATTTCATTTTTAACAAAATAAGAAGAAAGATATGAACGAACAAACAAACACGGTTCTCCCATCGAAAACCATACCTAGAACCTTTAAAAGACGAAAAAACTTAGCATGATTCAGCAGAGTCTAAATAGCACATTTCATTTTAACAAAATAAGAAGAAAGATATGAACGACAAAAGAAAGCAACCTGGATTCTTTCTTGCAGACCATTTTTTTCCCACTAACCAGACACACAGGTACATCACCCCAGCATTTGCAAAGTCCTGTAAGAAACATCAAGAACTTGTATTAGACGCTGCAGAGATGCATTACTATTACTAGTATTGCATTTTAATATTAACTTGGTAACCAGAGAAACTTGAAGTCGGAGAAAATAGAGAAGATACTGATACTCAGTTCAAAATAAGTAGTTCACCTGCTTGTCTTCAGTGAATGCAGCTTACCATCCTGCATTAAATATACGAGTTAAGGGTGGAAAGGGAAAAATACACTTTAGGAAAAAAATAAGAACGGAATATGTGTAAATCAATTACGTAAAGGTGACGTAGCAACACCCAAGGCGAAGTTTCATGCATTCTGTTATGCAAAACTACGTGCATTTAATGAAACCAAGGAGCTAGAAGATATGACAGGAGGAATTCAGTTATTTCATGTTGGATTCACAACATAGGCTGCAGTTGTTATTAAATATGAAAATATAACTGGTGGCAATTCAAACACAGACCAATAGCGAGACACAAACGTGACCACAAAAGTCTAACGGGTTAGTACAGGTCTTGTTGTATCTGTATGGAGTTGATATGAAAAGGACAACAAAAATTGCAAGTCATATGTCAACAAGATAAGGACTAAATTCGACAATTTTACTATCTACTAACATTTGTGTATTTTAAGTCTTTGCAGGCATTTTTATTTTCTCGTAATCACGTTTTAACTATTTTTATCATGTTATGTTAGCATGAAGTGTTTCATGTTCGGGTTCATATCAACATAGACCTCTCATTGAGTTATGTTCAGGGTGATCGTATTGTTATCGCGTTGACATGAAATATGACACGATTACACAAGTTGATAGCTCTAATATTGAGTTTGTCTAATATAATTTCACATGGGGCAATTTCTAAGATAGATAACCGGATTTCTTATAACTAAAATGGTTAGAAAATGACTCAAAAGTCAACTCAAAGAAGAATAACTCAAGTTGAGTTACTCAAACACACGCATAACAAAAATGGGAAGTATGTGAAACGAGAGTAGCCCAACATATCTGTTTGCTAACAGCAATAAAAACGCAACATATGAACAGCTAATAATATTTATGCCATCTACAGTGTGGCACCTAAGTGACTATATTCAGTAGAGGCAACATCAACATTTCTTGTACTAGTAATAAAACTGAGCCAGAATCAATTGTCATTAATATTAATTCCCATGACAAACTACTATGCCTCTGTTTTTCCCTTTGTACATGTTATCTTCTTTTAATATTCATAAAATACACATCAACAAACATTTCCATGATCATTTTCAACCTATTTACGAGAGTGAGAGGGACTAAACATATAATCATATACAAAACTGTATAATCCCTCAACTAAGTGAAATAAATGTCCCTCAACCCAAGTAAAAACTAACAAATAATAAACAGAGAAATGATTTGACAAAATAAAAACTAACCAAACCAGAAACCATCTGCTGCAATCTATCCAAATCAAGGTCAATTCTCAAGATATCATCATGTGCACCAGTAACCGTTCCAAGAGTTAAAAATTTAATGGAAATGATAACATATTCTCAAAATTGCCAGTTAGAGAAATCAGGGTGTGTGGTGTGGGGCAGGGGGGCATAGCCATGTACCTCATTCCTAATTAATTTAGAAATCTCTATCTGCCTCATCGATTTTCCCATCCCAAGTTCTCAATTCTCTGAGTCAAGTGCCTTTTTGCTGCCTGCTCGGAAACCATATGAAAAGTTAGTCTACATAGAAATCTTATAAAGCAATATAGTCAGACCACCAAGGTTTCAGCAAATATAATCTTACATGTTCATGTGTAACAAGTATATTCCATTATGATGCAACATGACAAGAATAAACTCTAAAACAGACTACACTAAAGGCAAGTAAGTAATAAAAAACTACTCTTGCTTTGCCAATCCTCAAGAAATAGGCACCGATTGCAATAAAGCATAACATAAATACAATATGCCTTCTTGATGAACTTCATCACGTTTCAATAAAATGCAGAAGCCTAAGGAAAATGTAAGTGATAGTCAAAGTAAAAATTTATTACAAAATAGCTTATACTTACAGCAAGAGCATCTGACACATGATCCAAATGTTTCGTCAGGTTTGAAACAGCAGTTGCCATATTATGCTTTGTGACATACATCAAGTCTGAGAAGGAAATACCCTGAGAAATGAAGATAAAGAATTGAAGGGATCATGTCACCGAAAAAGAAAATCAGTTTCTAAGGAAGGCATGCTGGCCAGCAGAAAACAGAATACACAAAAGACAAAAAGATTTAAAATGTGAAAATTTCTTAGGCATGTAACAGAATGTAAGATATATTCTCCTGACCTTCCACCACATGTAGCCATAACCTACAGCTCCCGCAGCAGCGGCTGTGGACGATTAGAGATGTTAATTTACCTAAGACAAAGAAAACAAGAGTCAACACTTACAAGGCTGTAAGTGACACATGCTTTGACACAAACACAAGATACTGACTCGAAGAGTTCCCATTTAGAACAGTAATCTGCTAGATGAGGCCAGCTGGCGAACCTCCATGGCTAATCGACGGACCTGAAAATGAGTTAACCATAAGCCTAAATCTGTATGACACAGCTTTTTGAATATACACATGCATTGCACTTCAATATTGTTTCTCATAATATGATTTTAACAATAATCTACTATACTGAGACCCTTACAGAAAATGGAGGATGAGAAACCCAATATGATGAAAAGACATAAGGCAAAACCCTAGGAACAGAAGCCATTTGCACACGCAGAAATGAAGACAGTACTCCCAGATAAAACATAAGAATGAGGATAATATCATAGTTCTTAAGATAACTTGGATAAATGATAAAATGACAGGCATCAAGGTCCATTAGATTACTTACTAAAAACATAATCAACACCAATTGTACAGAAAAAGCAAATAGTCGACTAAGTTACCAAAGGAATAAACAAAGAACAGTAAGTTCTGTATCGGCAGCATCAATGATACTTTCATCAGTTACCCGAAACAAACCTGGGAGGCAATGGCGTCAGAATAATCAGAATCCCCCTCCGTCTGGCCTGATTTCTCCATGCCTTTAACAACATTCTGCAAAATACCCAAGTAACATTTCGAATTAATCACTAGTATACTGCATCAAACACATATCTGCAACTAAATAAACATTGCAGCTCGAGAAACTTCAATAGGTAAGAATTTTCAAAGTAGCAAAATATCATGATATCGCCTAACATCAACTGATAATTACTCGAAATTAATGTGATTCTTCAGCTACTTAACTAATATACTCAGAATTATTTAAATTATTAAAAGTGCGGTCGTCCCTCCGAATTGTTCCCCATAATTTATTTTGTCCGTACCAGAAAAACGATACTAACTTCGGCATGCGTTAGGACCAAATTAACGAATATAGCACCCAGCTACAATCTGGAGAAACTCTCTTCAGCGCTAATATATTGAGATTTCAAATACAACTAAAAAAAATTAAAGCGGAAGAATAATCAACACGGTACTGATTCAAAAGGAATGAGAATGGAAAATTCAATACCTGCAACTCGCCCAATACATCTGATAATTTCCCATTCTTAAACAATATAGTTCCAGTGTAACCTAATCGCAATAAAAAATACCAAGGCAAAATTTAGTATCGAAAAAAAAAAAAAAACCGAAACGCAAAGGTATTTGTGATGATTAATACCAGCTCCGACAATTAGAACGATTCTGGTTAAACCGACTCCAGCTTGCATAGCCATAGCGGGCGATCACTACAAATGGAGCCCTAACGAATTGTAGTTCCAACGAGAATTTGATTTTCGACTACTATTTTTTTCTACTGCTACGTATCTTGCTTGCGACGTCGTTTACTACTGCACCGCCACCACGGAGACGTTTAAAGGGCCAATTTTATTGGATCTTACACATATTCGATTCAACTAAAATAAATAAATGGACAAATGAAAATAAATAAATAAATGGATTAAGTTGTAAATGCTCCATCCCTCTCCGTCTCATTGAATACGACTTAGTTTATATAGGCACGGAGATTAAGAAAAAAAGTATTGAGTATAAGAAGAGTGTTTAGTATAGTGTGAATGTAATATTATAATACTAATAAATGTTATAAATGAGATGATAGATAGTATGTAGTAGAAGTAGGTTGGTAGGGTTTAGATAGAATAGTGGGCCACATGTGGTGTGAATGCAAAATTTTATAATGTTAAATATACACTAATTGTTTCCTTTAAAAGAAACATATCTAATTATTTACTTTAAAAGAAACAAGTATAATGGAGACGTCCCACAATAGAAAACAGTCCGTATTCAGTGGAACGGAGAGAGTAATAATTTCTGTACTTCGCACCTAATAAAAAATATATATTTAATACTATGTATTTTTATTATTTATTTATTTTTTAAAAATAAATACATATTTAATACGGTCAAAATACGTGTTCAAGAAATCAAAATACGATGCACCCCTAATTTAGATGTACATCTCTGCACTCATTCTCATTCTCATTCTTTGATCTCTCTTGAAGAGGTAACAGAACTCTCTCCTTCAACACTTACCGTCGTCGCCGCTACTGGGTAGGTCCGCCGTTTCTTCTGTTATTTCAAACCTCAGGTTTCTTCTCTTCTTTTAGGTGAGACTTGAGAGAGAGAGAGAGAGAGACGGAGCATAGGTGCATCAGGCGTAAGATTTTAGTGAAATTCACATAATGAAACTCTAGTATTTTATGACTTAAATTTTTCACATTGTTTGGCTGGGCTGGATATGATATTATGGCCCATTTACTACTTATAAGTTTTATTTTCAAATAAATATATTTATATAACTTTCATAATATTACTACTACTGAAATATAAATATATTATAAATAAATATAAACATATTTCAATCGTATCTTAATTTCTGAAAATATCATATTTTCATATCATATTGTATCCGTATTTATATTTTGTTCTCGTATTTGTGCTTCTTAGATCGGGAGTAATACGAGTACCCATTTTTTTTGTCAAATACTAACAATGCGGGTTTCAAATTATTATTAAATAAATAGTCTTGGTACGGATTTTATAGAAATATTAAAATCCGTGACAGATTTGTGTTGAATTTAGACAATTACCTACTGGTATTCAACCCTAAGGGTGAGCATCGGTCGGTCGGTTTGACTGACCGACCCAAAATACGAAAATCGACAAACCGACCGAAACCCATATACTGCCAAACCGACCCCGATCGATTTTGGTCTTATGGACCGAACCGAGCCGACCCGAAAACTTTTCGATCGGTCGCCAACTAGAAAGCAGTGGAGGTGGAGTCGCGGCTCGGATCTCCTCCTGGCGTCGCCAATCGAAGGCTAATGATGAACGGGATCTGGTTAATTGGCCGCTTGTTGTGGTTAATTGAGGGGGGATTTGGCAAATTAGGGTTCTGAAGTGAACGGTGTCGTTGGGTTGCGGGAAGATGGAATTTCAGCGTCGGACGACGTGTGGCTTCTGCGGTCGGTTTGACTGACCGACCCAAAATACGAAACATCGACAAACCGACCGAACCCATATACTGCCAACCGACCCGATCGATTTTGGTCTTATGGACCGAACCGAGCCGACCCGAAACTTTTTCGATCGGTCGTCCAACTAGAAAGCAGTGGAGGTGGAGTCGCGGCTCGGATCTCCTCCTGCGTCGCCAATCGAAGGCTAATGATGAACGGGATCTGGTTAATTGGCCGCTTGTTGTGGTTAATTGAGGGGGGATTTGGCAAATTAGGGTTCTGAAGTGAACGGTGTCGTTGGGTTGCGGGAGATGGATTTCAGCGTCGGACGACGTGTGGCTTCTGCGGTCGCTGTCATCGTCGTCGCGGAGGAGGTCGATTCGGCGAGGGAGAAGGCATTGTCGTCGATTGAGGGCTGCGATTGAGAGTGGTGGGAGTCCATGAAGTGGCCGTGTGTGGTGCGGCGATGGCGGAGGCGGTGGGCCGGTGGCTGAGCGGCGGTGGTGTTGAAGGGTAGAACTTAGAAGGTGGAATTGGAGTGGAGATTGAGAAGTGAGAACTGAGAAGAGGATTTGGGAGTGGAGCGGCAGCCGGCGGGGGATAGCTGAAGAGAGGAAAAAACTAGGCCTAAAGTATATGTATATATATATATATATTATTAAACAATAAATATTATTATTAGAAGTTTTGGTCGGTTTGGTTCGCCGACCGACCCAAATGTGGCAAAATCGCGAGAGAGCCGGCGAACTCCTTTCGGTTTTTTTAACCGACCGACCGAATCCTATTCGGTTTTGAAACCGATCCGACCAAAACTCATCGGATCGGTCGGTTTTTTCGGTCTGATTTACATCTTACACACCCCAACCCAGCCCAAACTCATTCAAATATATGAAAGATTAATTTTTTATACTATAATTTATAATGTATTAAAAAAATTGTATATATTAATAATTTTGGTGTTTTATATTATTCTGTTTAACCGACATTGAAGAAACTGCAAGACTCCAAGTGTCTCTTAATGTTCTCCGTAAACCTCGACTACTATTTAGTACTATTTTATGTAAGTTCGGGTAAAATGTTTATCGATTCGTGTTGTAAATTTAGTTAGTTAATATTTATTTCAGATTTATTTTAATGAAATTTTTTGTTGTTACTTATTTTTAATTATATTTATAGTATTTTGCTATTTCTGCTATTTGATATTGATGGTTTTTTTTAATATATTAACAATTAAGTTTAAAGATTAATGTTAGTACTTGGATTTTCACGGGTAATTAACAAGTATTACCCAACAAGTTTTGGATGGGTTCGAATTTTTTATTTTTTTAAATCGGATTTGGGACGAGTATGAGTTGAATTTTTTTTATTATCGGTTTGGATTTGGATATTATTTAATGGGTAGATATTCAACCCATTTTGTATATACTTCATTTGTCCCGCTCAACTTGGCCTATATTCCTTTTTAGGCGTCTCACTCAACTTAACTTGTTTCCCTTTTTTGGCAAAAGATAGGAGTAGGTTTTACTTATCCATCTAATTAAAGTGTACCGTGAAAAAGCTCAATCTCATCCGGAAAAATACTTTATTATCAACAGTAAAATATTCTATACAAAATGCACTAAACACACCCTTTTATTATTGTTTTTTGAACATTAATTTGTTGGAAGAAAATGCTTTTCATTTATTTAGTTAATTTCCTATGAAGCACGGATACGAAATACGAATGCGATATGATACGAAAAATACGTTAATTTTCAAAAAATCAAGATACGAATACGTTAAAAATACGTTATAATTATTTATAATAATTTATATTTTAATAATAATCAGATTATTATAAAGCTCATATAGACATATTTATCTCAAAATAAAATAAATAACTAGTTAATTAAAGGTCTAAATAACTAACTGTCTTAGTACAATAAGTCCACACATTCAATTCAAAACATTACTAGTAAGTCTAATATTATAAAACAAAGTCGTTCAAATACAAAGCAGTAAGCACAATCAAGTCATAAAAACCCCCTACTCATCCTCACTCCTTAGTATCCATTCTATCTTCATCTCCATCCTCAGTGAAGAAAATGTTCTCCAATTCTGGCTCATCAAGCGACAAATCAACAATCTCTAAATCTCCAACATCTTCAAGTGTGCCAAACTTGTCGCCTCCAATATCCCACATCTTTGAGTCTCCTTTGAAGTACTCAGGTGTTTTTCTAGACAACAAACAAAGATTGTTGTGAATAAACACTAAATTTTCAGCACGTTTAGGTGTCATCTTATTTCTTCCCAATGAGTGGATGAATGAGTATGTGCTCCAATTCCTCTCAACACATGACGAGGATGAAGGTTGGTTAAGAAGCTTCAATGCTAAAGTTTGAAGCTTAGGTGTACTTGTTCCATATATAACCCACCAACTCTTAGAATCTATGTAATAACGATCCTCGATTGAGTCAGAATCAGCAAAACGTCCCGCCATACTAGAAAAGTCAGCAAACTCTTGTGTCACAATCCTTCTTTCTGCCATAATTGGAAAATACTTCTTAAAGCGTTTCGATCTTTCGTCGGCAATTTCAAGAACCCTATGTGGAGCAACCCTAGAAGAGCACTCACCAAGCCAAGTCTTACTATAATATCTACAACAATAATAATATAATGAAGGTCAGACAACATGAGTAAGAAAGCAAATGTTAATAATTTACAGATTTAAAGAGAAATAATTACATCGGTTTGAGAGAATAAGCCAAGCATTGAAGAGAAGTGTTGTTTTTTTTCCATCGACTTTCTAAGATTGTTTGAACCACTTCATAGAACCTAGAGGAGTCTTCTGGATGAAGGTTTTCACGGTTGTATATTATAGTCTTCACTTTCGCTATCATTGAGGTCCACATGTCGTAAACTACATTTGCTTTTTCTTGTTGTAGTAAAGAACCCCTCAACATGTTGTACCCAGGTGGTACATAGCCTGCCAAGTTGTTGTTGGCAGCGTAGGAAAAGCAAAGCTTTGTAGTAAGGGCTTCTTGCCAAATGAAATGGCAAGCCCGATGAATAGAATAATCGTGCAATCATTGCGGTTAAGGTATTGCGGCCTTGTATATTAAAAAGCTTTACCCAAGGCCGACGAACTACCTCCAACTCTAATCTCCTTCTTTTCTTTGAATCTTCATAGCCCGTATAGATTTCACTGGCAAACAATGTAGAAGACGGTGGCAATGGTACAGTTTTGGGGAGCACCAGCAGCAATGCGTTTTCTATCTTTTTCTTCTATCAATTTAAGCATTTTATCCACATCTTCCTGAGGAACATCAGAACAACCCTAATCCCACTTCCTCGCTTTAGTAAATGACCTACAAACTCTGGTGTATGTAGTATTCTTTTCCATCTTACAATAAGGGCATATCTAATGTATACTGTTGGTGCCTCCTTCAATGGAAATTATATCAACAAACTTCCATAATGGTTTACAACCATCTGTTGCACTTGTAGATGATGGTGATGAAAATGAAAATGAAGTTGAGTTGGAGGAACTAGTAGTGGCCATCGATTACACCTAATTTTATTGAAAGAAGTAGGATAACATTTTATCAAATTTTAAATAATGAAATACATTCAATCTGTTCACCTCAAGCCTTATATGACATAATATGCAACAAATAGGCAAATGCATTATAAGCATGTTAACATAGATGGAAATAGAGCAACGACATCTATGAATTAACTTCTAACAATAAGCATGTGATAAGCTATTACAAATTTACAATCAAAAGTAATACTATGAAATTGAAAGAAAACATATTCACGCCATTTATTAAGAAACCCAGTGCCTCAACCCCTAAATTATTTATTCAGCCCACCGCCCTCCTCATTCGATTTGCATAGCATAAACCAAAAATCAATTTATAACCACTAATTCATTTTTCAATTGAAAATCGAGACACCAAACCTTATTTTTTTAAGAAAAAATAGCGACTCACAGACTGAGGAATAAAAATCTTAAATCGAACCTGATGGCTATTTGTTGGAACGACAGCGTCGCGCTGAACGTAGTCGCCGTGTCGGTGTCAAATAGTTTGAGGCGGCGGCGCAGAGGCAACGATGAATGTAGAGTAGAGTAGAGGTGTATTTTGTTGTCTTCAGAAAGTGAAAATTTGCAAAAATTATCACGAGTTCATGATCTATACCCCATTTTCATTAAGATACGTATTTTGACTTTTAATAAAACGTATTTTGACTGTATCTTTCTTCGTATTTATTTAAAAATAATAATAAAATAAATTAAATAATAAAATACATTTTTAATATGTATTTCAACTGTATTTTTTTCGTATTTGTATTAAATACGTTTTTAATGAATACGCACACCCATTTGGGCATATCTGTGCTTCACAGTTAATTTCTATAAAGTATATAGCTAAATAGTCGAATAAATGTAATATACAGAATATAACTAAATTCATCTATAAATTGCAAAGTATGACACTTTGTGAATTGATGGAAAGATGATGGTTGTGCTTGAACTTGGTTGTTATTCGAAAAAAAAAGGTCTTTGTCTTTAGGATGGTCTTGAAAGATTCATACTACTAAATTAGATTAAAGAAAAAGAAGTATAATATTATTGCTAGGGGAATCGTAGATATAGTAATCATAAGCTGATACCAAAAGCTCCATCACTTAATAAACAAATGTATTGTCTTGAAGGTTACATTCAAACAGTGCGGCTTCAATTTGTACATGTAGTGAGGTCATGAGTTCGAATTCCACCGGTTTTCCTTCTTCATGTTAAAAATAAAATAAAATAAATATATATACATATATATATATATATATATATTTATAGGTTAAAAATATTCAAAAACTTGAATTAGTGGGAAATAATTGTCAAAGTTACAAATGTTTGTCTTAGTAGGCCTATAAGCCCCATGAATGAATCAAAGGAGACGTGCTTGAAACGAATGATATAATATAGTTTGGATTTGGGTATTGCCAAACCATCTCAAAAGTCTTGCACATTGGATGCATATGCATCGTATAATCTCTTCATTTTTATTTTCCTAAGTTGGCCAAGTAATAGTTTAATTTTCATAGAAAGCAAGTTAAAGGTAAACGCATTGAAATTTTAGAAATCTTCAACTATTGGAGCATATACACACCCTCATTAAGATTAATAGATTTTAATTACGCCTTAATTATCTGATTGTCTCTCTAACCCTTCTTGAACCTGTCATCATAACCAGATAGATTATAATTGGGTCTTATATCAAACCCTAATTAAGAATATTGATAGATTCTAATTCTTCTTAATCATGTGATACTATGAAAAAAATCATGTGATTGTATCTGTTGTAATTCCTTCAGGATTAATCTTCCTAAAGTACAGAGAATAGAGAAAGAACAAGAGAAGAGAGTAGCAGAGAAGAAGAAAAAACTACGTAAATCTTTATTCAGAAAACTGTATTCTATATATCAGTTATAACTGATATATATACAAGTAATGTACAAAATAATATAATAAACAATAATATTTACAATACTCCCCCTTGGATATTACTTGCTTATGTTTATGCCTTGTTAAAAACCTCGTTGAAAAACCCTGTGGGAGAAAAACAGTCAAGGAAAATGGCACATATGATATGTATAAAATTGTGTTGCATTTGTTGCCTCACTAAAAACCTTCACTAAGAAAACCCAGTGGGAAAAAAACTTAGTAAGGGAAAAAGAGCACAACAAAAATAAGTCTTCAAGACGTAATGAATTCGCTCCCCCTCAAGCTAATAATCTACTAAGCCTATGCATTCCAATATTATGAACATGTTTTTCAAAAGTTGACGTAGGAAGGGATTTTGTGAATAAATTTACCACATTATCACTAGAGCGAATTTTATTTATTATAATTTTGCCACTTTTCTGGAGCTCATGCGGGTAAAAAAATTTAGGTAATATATGTTTTGTTAAATTCCCTTTGATATACCCGCTATTCATTTGTGCAACACAAGCAGCATTGTCCTCATATAGGACAGTGGGAGATTTATCATTCGCAATACCACAAGATCCGCGAATGTGTTGTATCAATGACCTTAACCATGCACATTCTTTCGCGGTCTCATGTAAAACGATAATCTCTGAGTGGTTTGATGATATAGTAACTAGAGTCTGTTTAACAGATCTCCAAAAAATAGTTGTACCACTCCACCACAGAGGAAAACATAACCAGTCTGAGATTTAGCATTATGGGGATCGGATAAGTAACCAGCATCTGCATACCCTACCAATGTCATGTCTTGGTTTCTTTGATAAAACAAACCAAGATCTTTTGTACCTTGAAGATAACGAAATATATGTTTAACGCCATTCCAATGCCTTCGTGTAGGAGAAGCACTGAATCTTGCTAGCAAGTTAACCGCAAATGCAATGTCAGGCCTTGTGCAATTTGCGAGATAAAGTAGTGCTCCAATTGCACTCAAGTAAGGAACTTTTGGTCCTAAAATATCTTCGTCATCTTCTTTAGGTCTACATGGGTCCTTATTCACTTCTAGTGATCGGACAACCATAGGTGTGCTAAGTGGATGTGATTTATCCATATAAAATTTCTCTAAAATCTTACTCACATAAGTTGACTGGTGTACAAAAAATTCCTTCAGGGAGATGCTCGATCTGCAGGCCGAGACAAAACTTGGTTTTACCCAAGTCTTTCATTTCAAACTCCATCTTTAAGCATGAACTAGCTTCTTCAACCTCTTTGCGTGTTCCAATTATATTTATAACATCAACATAAACAAAAATGATACAAAAATCATTTTGTGATCTTTTAATGAACACACAAGGGCATATATCATTGTTCACATATTCCTTCTTCAAGAGGAATTCACTAAGTCGGTTATACCACATCTTTCCTGACTGTTTTAAACCGTACAATGATTTTTCTAATTTCACACAATACATGTCACGAGTTTCATTTTCTTTCATATGAGGAATTTTGAATCCTTTAGGGATTTTCATATAGATATCAGCGTCTAGTGATCCATACAAATATGCGGTCACGACTTCCATTAACTGCATTTCTAAATTCATTGATGATGCCAGAGATATCAAATAGTGTAATGTTATGCCATCTAAAACAGGAGAGTATGTTTGATCAAAATCAATTCCAGGTCTCTGCGAAAACCCTTGAGCTACTAATCTCGCTTTATATCTTGCCACCTCATTATTCTCATTTCTCTTTCGTACAAATACCCATTTGTATCCCAATGGTTCAACATTGTCAGGTATAAGTATTATAGAGCCAAGAACTTTTCTTTTCTTTAGCGAGTTATACTCTGCCTCAATTGCTTCCTTTCATTTCAACCAATCAGAGCGCTTCCGGCACCCTGCTACTGTTTTTGGGTCTGGATCCAGATTATCATTTGAAATAGTACATGCAACTGTGGAGGCAAATACATCGTCTATTACAATAACATTTCTGTTATAAGTTTCTCCCGTATTTATAAGTTCATAGCAACTTCAATATTGACATCAACCAGATTTTTATCATTTCCCATTGTATTATGATCTGGTTGTTCCGTAATCCCAATTTTAGTTAGTGCACTTTTAGAAGTACTAGGATTATCATCAACAGGATGATCCTCTTCCGGAGGTTGTTGGAGTGATATCATATTCTTATTTGATTTTATTTTTCGGGGATTTTTATCTTTAGCACCAATAGGTCTTCCACGCTTCTGGCGTTCGGGATTATCAGCTGATTTATTTCGTCCATATGGAACTTCAATTCTTTGTGGTACATTTATAGCAGGAATATGAGATTTTGTCACTCCTTTGTGATCAGTAAATGCATCTGGCAAATTACTTGCTAAATATTGCAAGTTAATTATTCTTTGAACTTCTAGTTCAGATTCATTAGTACGTGGATCTAAGTAGTGAAGATTCTTTTCATTCCATGAAATTTCTCGACATTGTATTGAAGTTGGGCTTTTATCTCCCCCTAATGTCGGGAAATGATCTTCATCAAAGATACAATCAGCATATCGGGCAGTAAATTGATCCCCAGTCATGGGTTCAAGAAATTTAATTATAGATGGAGATTCATAACCCACATATATACTCAACTTATGCCGGGGGCCCATTATGGTACGTTTTGGAGTATAAACTCCACAACCAAATATTCGCAGATGGGAAATGTTTGGTTCTTTACCACGTACTAATTGTATTGGGGAATATTCATGATATGCAGTTGGTCGGATTTGGAGCAAATTTGCAGCATGCAAAATCGCATGACCCCAACAACTAATAGGTAAGTTTGATTTTTGTAGCAATGGTCTAGCTACTAGTTTTAAACGTTTGATCAAGGATTCAGCTAAACCATTTTGAGTGTGGACATATAGAACAGGATGTTCTACTTTGATACCCAATGACATACAATATTCATCAAAAGATTTTGATGTGAATTCACCGGCATTGTCCATTCGGATGGACTTTATTGGGTAATCAGGAAATTGAGCTCTTAATTCAATTATTTTGGCAATAAGCTTTGCAAACGCTTTATTGCGAGTAGATAATAAGCATACATAAGTCCATCGAGTAGAAGCATCAATCAGGACCATAAAATATTGAAATGGTCCTGACGCTGGGTGAATTGGTCCACATATATCTCCTTGAATTTGTTCAAGAAAAGTAGGAGATTCTATTTTAACTTTGGTACGAGAAGGTCGTACAATTAGCTTACCTTTTGCACATGCTTTACAAATAAATTTATCTGAAGATGATAGATGTTTTGTTTGTAAATTATGTCCAATAGCATTATTAATAATTCGACGTATCATATTTTGCCCAGGATGACCCAATCGTTCATGCCATAATGTAAAAGATTTTGGATTTTTAAATTTTATGCTTAACGCGACATGATTGTTAGATTTAATATGAGTATAATACAACCCAGAGGAGAAAGAAGGGAACTTTTCAAGAATTTGTTTTCGACATCCAACATTCTTAGTGGTGATCAGATATTTATTATTGTTCTCGGTTTCAGTTTCAATGTGAAAACCGTTTAATCGGATGTCCTTAAAACTAAGAAGGGTACGTTTTGATTGTGGATACAAAAGTGCATCATTGATATTGCGAATATTTTCTATCAGTAAGTATAGTATGAGTTGTGGCACTATCCACTAGACACAATGTACTTTCATTCTCCATGGGTTGCATGTTCGAGTTTGACATTCTAAAAGCAAAGAAGTAGAATATGCACTCAGATTAATTCACAATAATTCACAACAAATAATGCACAATAATATATACTATAAAGATCGTAAACAAGTCTAACAACACACAATATCATAAACTAAACAACTAAAGTTTACAAATGAAAAGACATGAAAACATAAATAAAATCCTAAAATGTCTGAATAGTCCAACAAATGAAATTACTGTTGATCTCCATAATCTTCAAGATCAAGTTGCATCAAATCATCATCATCAGAAATAAAATCCACATTTGCTTCAGGCAAACTGGCATGGTGTATTTCACTTTTAACTTTCTTGCCTTTCTTGTCCTTTTGCATCCTTTGGTATGCTTCAACGAGGTACTTTGCAGTACGACATGTACGAGACCAATGACCCTCGCACCCACACCTATGGCAAGTTTGTTTTGTGTCTGTAGTTTGCTGAGATGTACTGGCTTGTTGTGGATGAGATGTCTTATGATATCCTTTTCCATGACTTTGGATTCTAGCAACATGATTGTATCCACGACCTCGACCTCCTCTATGTGACCAACATCGTCCACCACGTCGGGCTCGGCCTCTCCCTCGACCACCTCTAAAAGTGGTAGCATGTGCTTCAGGCACTGCTTGTGAACCAACTGGCCTTGCATTGTGATTTCTCATCAAAAGTTGATTATGTTTTTCTGCTACAAGTAAAGCAGAAATGAGCTCAGAATGTCTAGTATAATTCTTAGCCATGTACTGCTGCTGGAGTACAAGGTTACTAGCATGAAATGTAGACAGAGTTTTCTCTATCAATTCAATCTCTATAATTTCCTGCTTACAGAGTTTCAGCTGTGACACAATACGGTGCAAGGCAGAATTATACTCAATCACAGACTTGAAATCCTGAAATCTTAAATTAAGCCAATCATATTGTGCCTGAGGAAGAATAATTGCCGTTTGTTGATCAAAGCGATCCTTCAGGGATTGCCATAGAACAACAGGGTCCTTTTCAGTAAGGTACTCATTTTTAAGGTCCTTATTCAAATGGTGACGCAAGAAAATCAAAGCTTTCGCCTTCTGGGCGGAGGTACATGAGGAATCTGAAACTATAGTGTCTCTCATATCACATGAGGCAAGGTATATTTCAACATCCTAAGCCCAAGTCAAATATTTACCACCGTCAAGAGCAAGCTCGGTGAATTCTCTTTTATTGATATCAGACATATTCAAACTACAATAATTATTCGGAAAAAATGCATATATGAGTAATAATTATAACAACCATAACATAAAATGCATAAATTACCCTAGGAAACTATCAAACAAAGCTTCACAGATCCTTTGCAAAAATTAGGTATTATCAAGGCTATTACTACCTATAATTTCCATCATATTGAATGACATTAAAAAGGTTGGAGAGCCTTCTGTATAAGAAACGATATGGCTTTCACTAAATATTACTTACTTAACTTGTATTTATTTGACTGCATTCTACAGCGGCGCAACCTACTACATTGATATTGATTTCTAAAAGATTTGCCGATTCTGTTATCATATAGATTGTCGGCGGTGGAGGAAATCATAATTAACATGCTAATTCAAAAATTTTGCTGATATAATTTCGATACACTATATGAACCCAATTATCATCCATTGCAAACTTAACTTTACATCTAATCATATATTTGTTCTAAAAACCGACGACGCCCTGATTTTTTTTCTTCCTTCTATTTATCTATATTCTTAATCCAATCAATTTTCCACATAAACAAATTAAAGACCGACATCATATGGTTTTTCAAGAAGATTACCTTGCAAGGAAAGACACGATTCTTTCCTATGGTTTACACCCAATTTCCACTCAATTGGCTAGAGACTCGTGCTGATAACGTGTTGTAATTCCTTTAGGATTAATCTTCCTAAAGTACAGAGAATAGAGAAAGAACAAGAGAAGAGAGTAACAGAGAAAAAGAGAAAACTGCATATATCTTTATTCAGAAAACTATATTCTATATATCAGTTCTATTTCTCGTAGATACTAAATTAGAAGAATTTCACATGGTTGGATAATATATGAATATATGATAGCTGTGTGCATCAATTGAACGACTCAGATATTTTTCATCCAATTTGGGCTGAATAAGTTGGAGGTATTATGGATCAATAGAGATGGCCCAAAAGGATAGTCATCCAATAGCTTGCGATAGTATTTGGGCCCAGTTAAGGATCCGACTCAATATTTAACCCGTCTAAGTACGCTCCGGGTATGTATAAATAAAAGAAGAAGAAGACAAATCGCATCGCTCTTCGAGTTTGGAAAAAAGAAAATCCCAAAATCAGGTTCTCGTGGAACCCTAGTTATTGATTTAATTTTATGGTTTACTTTCGCTTCCTCAATTACCAATCAGATTCTTGTGTATTTTTTTTTATGAATAATTAGTGTTATTTTTTTCGCGCCCTCTCCATTCATCGTTGAAGAAGATGAATTGGACTTAATTTCTTCGGTTTTTGTTGTAAGATTATTGTTGCTGATAAGTGTTTGTGTGTGTGTTGGAGTATGGAGCCTGAAAGGAAGTGAATCATGCCCGAATTTTTTGGGCCTGCCGTAGCAAGTGTATTTTGGGCTCTACGCAGTTTCTAGTTTTACTAGGATTAGGGGCTCAATTGTTTGCCTATATATATAGCTGTTCTCTCAATTGTAATTTGTATCCAAAAAAAATATAGTGAAAATCCTTAGCTTGGCATCGCCCCCCCTAGACGTAGACACACATCGTATCGTGGTAAACAATTCTTGTGTTTCTTGATTTCGTGATTGTGTGTTTATATCCTAACAGTGTGTTTGTATGATCATGTAGCATATTTGCATTGCATACAAGTAATGAAATTTCTGGTTGTTATATGTTATGAGGTTTTCTGTTTAAATTAGTTGCTGATTTTGTATATTCAATTTTCTGCAGGTTAGGGTTTCAAGTTTCAACTTTGAAGGGAGATTGAGGATGGGTGATGATTCTGAGATTGAGAAGTTGAAAGAATTGGGTGCTGATTATAGGAGGAGGAGATTACCAGTGGATACAAATAGCTTGAATTCCAATGTGAGGATTTTGGCATTGAGGAAGATGAATATAGGAGGAGGAGGTTAAATCAGGATCATATATCCTCAGCCTGCGTTCGACACTTGTGTGACTTGTGCTGATGTTATTAGGAACAAGCACTGATGCGTAAGGAAGAAGAAGTGAAGAGGGGCGATTGCAAGAAAATAATAGTACAATATTAATTAGCTTTTTTTCGTTGGAAGTTGCTATTTTTTTTAGAAAAGAATAAATGTGTGAGGTGATGCGATTTATTCTTTTTCTTTTCTTTTTTCTTTTTAAGGTTATTCTACTAGCAATTGTGATCTTTAGTTAACAAATTGGTCAACCTTTTTGTTATCTAGTAAATCATTATTTATATTAGAAAAGGTTAAATTACAAACAAATACCTCACTTTTTATCAAATTCTCGTTTAAATCTTCACCTTTTAATTTTTGCAAAAAAAATCCTCACCTTTCATTCTTTCTCAATTGTATCCCTCTAGCTGTTTTCCCCAATTTTGTTGCTGATGTGTGGAAGGTGGTAAATCTTACATGACAAATCGACGGCAAGAATTAAACGACCTAGTTTAAGTAAGGCCAAAACTTCATTGTTTTGCTGCAAACAAACACTTATATTGAGAAAGAATGAAATGTGAGGATTTTTTTTGAAATTAAAAGGTGAGGAAGCCCCCTACATATTAGATCATCGTATAAATAAAATAAAATTTTCATAAAATTAAAGATTAAATAATTTTATTTTATCCAGAGTTAAATCACTAACTAATATTTTATCCAGAGTTAAATCACCAACAATTTTATTTTTTTACAATTTAGCCATTAAAAAAATATCACATTATGTCCTAATTTGTCGTCTTCTACCATGAGGAAGTACGCCAGTGGTGGCTCACAAAACTGAAATCTAATGTTAACGTAAACAGAGAAGCCCTCCAAAAATTGGGAGCGAAGGGAGGAATTGTTGGTGAGTATCCCGTCGTCAGCGGAAAGTGTAGAGATCGGAGGGGGTGGATAGCATAAAGATTGGAGGGAGAAATGTACAGCGACTAAAGGATGCATCCCGTCTACCACCACTTCGCAATCATCACATTAAAGAAAAAAAATTAAGTTGAACCATCATTTCGCAATCATCCCCTCTACCCCACGATTCGTTGACTACAATAATGATTTTGTAGGCATCTCTAGTATAAATAAGTAATAAAAGATAAAAAAAATTGCAAATATAAAAATTGAAATTGCATAATTTATTAAACTTGTTTAAAATTTATACAGACCCAAGTTTAAATTAAAAGTGGTTGAACTGTTTGTTCTCGTCTTTAATTCATATATATAATAATATTAGTTGATTATTTGAATTCGTTTGAATTTATAAATTATGTAAATAATCAAATATTATAATTAGTTAACAACTCAAGAAAATATTACTACAGTATGTTAAAATATTGAGCTAAGCTCTGAATTCATACTAGTTATGCTCAAATTCATTCAAATTTAATACTATTATTTTTAATGAACCCAAACAAATACACAATTAATTAATAGTACTATAGAAAATAAATACTTTAAATATTATTTTTTTAGGGGGAATGAGTAAAATATTTAAGTGCTCAAAGTAGATTATATTTTTTTTTAAATGATGAGAGTCCGCAATTACTATCCTAAATGCATATACTAAGTAAATCGCTCTATGTGCATCAAACCACATATATTATGCGAAGTAAATTTCATTTGAAAAAATTTAGTGTGACAGACTCGACTTAATTAATGTCCGTATTAGTGGCCAATAGGTACAACATATATAAATAGGTCAACCCGTCTAATTTGCTAAAGAGAAAAAAAAGAAGTAACTTGAAAATAAAATAAATCATTTATGAATCCCAACATGTTTATTGCGAGTTGGATGATTCTATTTATAAGAGCCACCTTACTGTAATTCCTCATGGCCCTTTCCAGTTCGCAAAACTGTATCTATTCACCCACATTGATTCCTTTTTATTAATGATTTTAAAAATCAAAAATAAAATCACACCATCTCCACCAGCCTTTATTAAATTGCACTGTCATGCTTCAGACAAGAAATTACAATCAGAACAACTGAGATTAGATTGTAATTAATACAACAAAGACATCCCTCAACACTTACATCATGATGATCATCAACACTACTAACTTCAGTATTTAAATTACAATGACCTTCACTATTTAATTAAGCACTGACTATTTACAAGCATAAATGAATTTGGCATACACTTCGTTGATTATGATAATCTCTTTCCTATATAGACAAGGATACGCAGCACACAAATTAAACAGTAAATTGACAGTGCTTTGAATTATCATTATTATCATTATGATATTTTGATGGAAGTTATTACTTTATAAATTCTGCACACGCCTTGATAATAAATATGGTGGTAACGAAAGGGATTGTAGTAAAAACATAAGAATTGCGAAATCAATGCCCCATACTTTTAATTCAATAAATTTAAACTGATGAGGAATATACAGCACTCCTGAAATTAATATCCTACCAAAGTACATTAAATTTCATTTTTTTTTCCCTATTGATGATCACCAGAAATTATTGGTTTTAATTTAAGAGACGCGTGATTTTATTCGTGTAATAAAAACTTGATCTACAAAAAGCAAAACTATAAAGTTTTCTACTGTTAGGCTATGGCTATTTAAGGAGAACATTGTATTTTATTTTGGTACCACATATATGTATGATATATAGCTCAAATGTCACAACAATTATTAATTAGATGGTTGCAAATAAGATCTTCCAACAAGTACAATATATAATAAATTTCAAAGTCCACACCTGATTAATCAAAAGATTCACCACTTATCTCTATTTGTTGACAATTAATTTGTTTAGCTAGAATAGAACCAACCTTTACTACAGTATGTTAAGACTTAACTTCTTAAAAATGCTCTAAGAAAATAAATCTCAATGACTTCAATTCCTTGGAGTCACACATAAACCGTTTAATCCCATCATTAGGGCTGTGTATCAATTTTGTTCCAATTAATAAATCAATAATAATACTTTTATTCAGAAAATAGGATTAAATATCAATCTTATCCATGCTATGTCGGGAAATACAGTTGACAACTAGAGTGTGACACGTGACATCCAGATTAAACCTAACACTTAAGAAAATGGTAGAATAGTACTTCCCTCATAAGAATGCATAAAGGTAGTCTTAAGTAGAAAATATAACAAATGACAAGAGAAAATGAAAACTATGTATATAAAGAAAACACTTGCCCAATCCTCCATCATAAAAAAAAGGAGGTGGGAAATAATAAAGATTGGTGAATGTTTTGTAGTCTAGAGGCTTTTTGGAGAAATGTAGTTAGTGATAATTGAGATAATGTACTAAGGAAGATTCTATTTTGTGTACAATGACTTTTTTTTTTTTACCTATATCTAGATTCCCTTCAATGCATTACATAAACTTTTAAAGAAAATGCATTACCTTTGAGCATAATTGGTCACTCTCCCTTCAATAAATAAACTATGCATTCATCTTTTTGTTTGATTTGAGAGGTTGGGGGCTGATGTATCACGGTCTCTCACTCTCACAAAGGAGAGAGATATCACTAAGGCTATCTGCAATCCTTAGAGCACCCTCAGGGTGCTCTAGCACTAGAGCACCCTTAGAGACCTCTACCCCTGCATCTCAATGGTGCTCTATGGGTGCTCTATCTTTAATATTAAACAATTTCTCATTTTCATTTATTTAATTAATTCATAAAATTCCATTTATTAGAAAATAAACATTAAACATTACATTAATTCAAATAAAATAAAATTTTACATTAATTAAAATAAAAAACATTACATTACTTAAAAAAAAATTACATTAATTAAAAATGGTCGACTACTCCCGCAGAGGTCCAAATTTCTGGTAAACGTGCTCGATGAGATCATTGGTAAGTCGGGTGTGCTTCCGTTGATCTCTCAAGTCGGCTTCCCGAGCGAGATAGGTCCTAAAGGCGATCGGATAGTGCCTCGGGTCTATCCCGCTAGTGGACGGAGAATCGGAGTCTTCTCTCCAATTCTCCACGTCTTCCCGCTCGTCTTCGATGATCATGTTGTGCAAAATAATGCATGCGAACATGATGTCTCGGAGATGCTTCTGGTACCAGCACCGACCCGGAGCGCGTATTATTCCCCATCGGGCTTGGAGCACTCCAAATGCCCACTCTATGTCCTTTCTCTCCGCCTCCTGCATCCTCTTGAACCTCGCCGTCTTTTCGTCAGTTTCAATCCTCGGCGATTTGATCAGTGTTGCCCAAGAAGGGTAGATCCCGTCGGTCAAGTAGTACCCCTTGTTGTAGTGGTTTCCGTTGACGGTGAACTTACACGGCGGAGCTCTATCCTCAAGCACGTCGGTGAACAGGGGCGATTGATTGAGGACGTTGATGTCGTTGTTGGAGCCGGCACACCCAAAAAAGGCATGCCAGATCCACAAATCCTGCGACGCCACCGCCTCCAAGATCAAGGTAGGCACGCCTTGATCGCCGCGAGTGTGGACACCCGCCCACCCTTTTGGGCAGTTCCTTCAAGCCCAGTGCATGCAATCCAGGCTCCCTAGCATCCCCAGAAACCCATGCCGCTCCTCGTGCATTTGGAGTAGACGTGCAGTGTCGGCAGCGTTGGGCTTCCGGAGGTATCGCTCGCCGAAGAGGTCGATAAGTGCCCGGCAAAATTTTTTGAGGCAAAGTCTCCCCGTGCTATCGCCAATCTTCAGGTACTCATCGAAGGCGTCCGCAGCATCGCCAGTGGCCAGTTGACGCACCGCCATCGTGCATTTTTGCACCACCGTCAGCCCCCAACGCCTCGATGCGTGAAGAAGTGGACGTTTTCCTCCAACGTGCTGCAGATGCGCAAGAACAGATGCTTATGCATCCGAAAACGACGCCGGAAAAAGTGCTCGCCGTAGGTGGGGTTGTCGGCGAAGTAGTCGGCGTGTAGGACCGCACACGCCGCTTCTCGATCGCGGTCGACGAACTCCCGCGACCTGTTCTTCTTCTTTTTCTGCTCGGCTATGTGTGCACGTATGTAGCGAACCGCGTCCGCCAGCATCTCCATTACCTCGTCGTCGGTGCCGCCCTCGACATATTCCACCGAAGAATCGGAAAAACTCAATGAAGATGAAGACATTTTTTATTAGATGAATTTGAGAGAGAAAGAGGATGAGGATGAAAAAATATTGTGAGAAGAATGAGGATTGAGGTGGTATTTATAGTAGGGGAAAATAAAAAAAAAAATTAAAAATCGGCTGTTTAGCCGTTGCCGAAAATGGTTGATTTTTCAAAAAAATTTACGTTAGGCGCGTGCAATGCGCGCGCCATTATTATTATTATTTTTATTGAAATCGGGAGCGCATGAAGCCACGCGCCGTGCTCGAGTAGCGCTCGAGCGCTCGGGCATGGCTCGAGCCACCCCCTGCTCGATGTGGTCTCGAGCATCCCCGCTCGATGAGCATTGCAGATAGCCTAAGCTACATTACTCGCATGCATGTTATATAATTTATAATTTATCTAGTTTTAAACTAGATAAGTATATGATATATTCGTTGTCTCATAAAAAAATGGAATGAACGGAAACGTAAGTTTAAAAAGTTAAATGTAAGTTATTACTCATAATATTTGAATATTGTAACAATATACCTGAGGCTGAAATTATCAACAAAAGTCTATTTTGTAGCAATAACGGAATTCCTCATTTAAAAAACTTTTCACTTAATTTATTTTAGATCTAATATTAAATAAGAGTAGAAATTTATGACTAATCAGCAGGATAAAAATTTGGACGAGGCCCTTTCGGCACAGCATCAACAATAGGTAGGGAGCAAGGTTGCCTCTTCCACTACACAATATAGACAACGAGGAACCCCTTCACAGCAGAAAGAGCATCCTACTGGAGATGATGGAAGGAATGTGTTGGTTGCTCAACCAATGCAACAACAATTTGTGGCTGATTCTTTTGATTCTGATAAAAATTCATAGTCTACTAATTTTTCTACTGCAAATGATGAGTTGCAGTGGCAAGGAGAAAAGGTGGCTGAGACTGATCATGTGGAAGCCTCTCCGGTGCAGCATATTAAGAAGACAAGGAATAGAAAGCCTCCGATGCCCTCCAAGACTTATAACACTAGAGGCAAGGTTGGGGCCTCTGCAAGCATTGAGATTGTGGATGCTTCGGCTTCAAATGCTTTCAAGGCAATGGATGCAGCTATGGATAGCTTATTCCTTTAGTTGTGAAGTTTTTACAATGGCGGCTCTTGTAAGTTTCATTTTTAGGCCACTGTTTAGATTGTTATCTGGTCGTCTCTGTGGCAAGGACGGCTAGATTTTTTCTTTCCATTCCTTTTCTTGTATTTTTTGTTTATTCCCCTTTTAATAAAATTTAAATTAAGATTATATTTTATCATACAGAAAAAAATAATTAAATAGGAGTAATAATTTTATGTATATATTAAGTATGATATGGGTGTAGCAATACGCAAACAAAAATGTGAGATAAGTTAATTATGACGGGAAAAAACAGTAACAAAATAATTAAAATTAACAAAAAATACATACACACACATATACATATATATACAATTAATATTCCGTATTCCATAGAGTTTAAGGAGACTCTAAAAATGTCCACACCTCATTTTCCATGGCAACTGTCCTGACTTCACGTGGATCTTCCTTGATATATATAAGTCCAAGCGTAAAAGAGAAATTCCGCAAACTATCGCCATCAACAAAAAAAAAGTGACTGATCATTTATTATCGAGTCGAAGCTATATTTAATTTCATTAACCAAGCTCTAAATTAAAATATTTGTGAATGTATACTTTTTCGCCTAAAATAATTAAGAATCAATATGGCTGGATTTTTTAAGTAGTATATACATAAATAAACAGTATTTGTACATGCATAAAGAATCAATATCATGTTATGAGAATCTATATATATATATATATATATATATATAGATAGATATGTAGATAGATATGTAGGAATTGTTTCATATAAAAATGAATTATAAATTTAAATGATTACATTATTATTTCCTATTTAATTAAAATGCTGCATTTATTCGGTAGCTTAATATAACTACTATGTTTTAAGTAAAATAATCCAATTGATGATTGAAAAAGGATAACAAACATGTTAAATAGTAGAACCTTCCAAACATTGGAGCTGTGACTAGAATTAATGCTCCTACAAATTATTTCTCCTTTTCCATCAGAGTATTGAAACTAAACCAGAGTAGGTTAATTGGTTCTTCGATCGTGGACTACTTCGTATATAAAAAGATGATTTTTGAATTATCACACTTAGAGTGTGATTTACCTATCTTGTATGATCTGCAAGCTTCTACACAAGAGACGGATGTCTACCCAGTGTGCACTGAAAATAATGGTTACGGATTCTCACGATATCAAAAAAAAAAAAAAAAAAAACTTTGAACCACTCGATCCGTCTGTTGAATGAGCTAATTTGTAATTGTTGTTTTCTCATTTTATAATGTGTTCAAATTTACACTAGTTACTGTTAGAATTGCGATTTATATATATTTACA
Organism: Schizonepeta tenuifolia; assembly: GCA_029490685.1. NCBI lineage: Eukaryota > Viridiplantae > Streptophyta > Magnoliopsida > Lamiales > Lamiaceae > Schizonepeta > Schizonepeta tenuifolia. Next base: position 16,250 of record JANLIY010000100.1, on the reverse strand, counting down.
ATATTACGCACTAGTTAATATTTGAGCATTAAACTACATCAAATACGAACTGACCTTAAACCATTTTCAAAATTAATTAAAACTTATATAATACGTATGTGTAGTTTTAATATTTTATTTTAATCAAGTACAAATAATAATAAAAAATTATTGATATGTTCTGATAATAAAGAAAAAAATTAAAGCATCAGTATGCTCTTAGAGCACTTACATCGCTGTGTCGAGGGGGGGTGTCGAGTGGATCGACACACCCCCCCACTCGACTCACCCCGGTGTCGATGCAATGTGGGGGATCGACACACCCCTATGTCGAGGGGTGTGTCGATGGTGGTGTCGATCCCTCGACTCTCCACTCGACCTCAAGCACGCGATATATGGGGACACTTGTCGTGTCCCCATTGGTCTCTTATTTTCTTTTTTTCGTTAAAAATTAAAAAAAAACGTTAATTTACCAAATCCGCAACGTATACATTTTTTATCTCCAACGTCTATATCTCATTTTTTCCCTATATATACCCATTCATCTCATTCATTCTCCACACAATTTCTCCATCCATTCTTCTCCCAAAAAATTTTCATCTCCATCCATTCTTCTCCCAAAAAATTTTTATTCTTTCAATTTATTTCGTGCAAAAAAATGGCCGACGATCAGTTTAATTCGTGGTATTCGCAAACTTTTGGTTCAATCCCACCGAACCAATCTCTAAATCCGGCGAATCCACCTCCCAATCCGGCGAATCCAAGCTCCGGGTTCTCATCAATTCCAGGTTTCGGCCAATACTCGGCCCCTGCAGGGTTTGGTGCTTTTTCCCCGACGCCGGGTTTCTCTGCATTCCCTCCGGCCACTGGGTTCTCGCAGTTCTCACAGCCGCAGGGGTACGGCCAATTCCCCCCTTCGGCTGGATTTCCACAGTCGCCCAGCTTCTCCCAAGTCCCTCCGTCATATGGCTTTTCGCAGTCGCCGGGATTTTCACCTGCGTCGGGCTTCTCGCCTGCGCCGGGCTTCTCGCTGTCGCCGAGCTTCTCTCAAGTACCCCCGACATCCCGAAGGAGCCAATTCTCGCAGCCCCCAGTGGGTACGGCTCGACTCAGACGTTTCAACCTCAACGACGACGACGACCATGTTGAGGTGGAGGACGAGGAAGAGGAAGAAGAAGCGGCGTACGCCTCCCACCACTCGGAATCGGACGAACACGAGCAAACACCACCGCCCCCGCCCCGCCGCAAGGGGAAAGCTGTCGCAACATCAAGCACGGTCACTTCTCCGGCCAAGGGGAAGGGCAAGGCACGCCGCAAGGGGAAAGCGACCGCGGCCTCATCCGACGAGCACAATAAGCCAGCACGAGGTCCTAACTACACGCCCGCTGAGATTGAATACCTCGCAAGGTGCTACGTTGACTTCGGGATGGACGCGATCACCAGCAATTACCAAACCTCAAGCGCGTTTTGGGATAAAATAATGATCCGTTTCAACGAGTTCATAGCTCCCGCCCACCCAAGAGAGAAGAGTGCGATGAAAAGCGCATGGGGCCGCACCAAGAAACAGATCCAGAACTTCGCCGCCATCTACATCCAAGAAGAAAACCAGCTCGGAAGCGGGGAGAACGACTTCGATCTATACACGAGGGCCCAAGATTTGTACGCCGAGAAGTTCAACAAACCGTTCCCGTATAGGGCTGCGTGGGAGCTCTTGAGGTATATCCCAACTTTCACCAACTCGACGAAGCCAACAGCTCCAAAGCGGACGAAGATAAATGAATTCGGCGAGTACACTTCGTCTGCCAGCGGCAACGCATCCACCACATCCGCGAGCGATGCAAACACTCTGCAGGTTCGACCCGAAGGAGTGAAAGCGGCGAAAGCGGCGAAGAAGGGGAAGAAGGGCAAAAGTGCGCTACGGGAGCAGGCGGCAGAAGAGTTGGCATCCCTCAACAAGCAATCGAGGGAGGAGTGGGCGTTTAATATCTATATTGCCGACACGTCGCATATGAATCCGGAGCAAAAGGCGAGGTACGAAAATGTTCGCCGCAAACTTGCAAGGGAATTCAATTGGGAGGAGTAGTTGTCTTTTTTTTTTTTTTAAATTATTGTAATGAAGTAGTTTTTTGTTATTGTATTTTTTTAATTAGTGTATGTTGTAGTTTTTTTTTTAAATTCAATAAAATTGTCATTTATTAATTTCTGAATTTAATTAAGTTAATTTTTTATAAAATTTATTACAAATAAAAAAACAACAAAATAAAATCTATTCAATCATTAAAATCACGTTTTCCAGTGCTTAGACCTAGGTCTTACTCAACCCCATTGATGTGGAGAAATCAACCTATGTCTAACTCAACACCACCAATCATTAAAATCACGCTTCCCAGTGCTTAGACCTAGGTCTTACTAGACCCCCGCTGTAAGTGCTCTTAGCATCTCGCTGGCGGAGCTGGAAGCGGTGGCGGCTGCCAGAAAACTGTTGTAGATTGTTAATAGTTGGATCGAATTTTGCTTCAAAAATATGATTAAATTAAGAGAGAGGATATTGTCTACACTATTTAAACTCCAATAACCTTACATATTCAAATGATATGGGATGCGCCATCTTCAGACTTACCGCAATCAAGTGAGTCATCCTCACTTACCCATGGACCGGATCGATGCCGCAGCATCAGAAACGCTGGAGTTTCTCCACGGTTGGCTACTTAATTGTATCTCTCTTGATGATTTGAATTGATCATGGTACAAGTTTTTTGTTAATAAGACAGCTTCCGTTCTTAGCCACATATATATTAGACTCTATCAGGAACGGTCGTGACAAGTTGATCGTTATGAGTGTTATGCCGAATTTGATTGGGAAATTAAATGGCAAAAATGAGGCCCGGAACAAAACAATAAAAGTGAGCCCTCAGATTAAACTCAAGCACCAATAAAAGAATGTAATACATATAAAAAACAGATCAAGTCAATAATTCTACACAAAATTACAAGCAAATCAGGTAAAGCAGCAAATTATACTAACTCAATACAAGTAAAGCGATACATAAAAAAAAAAAAATAAAAATAAATTGAACAGGTATCGCAGCAAAACTAAACAAGTAAAGCAGCAAATCCAATATTCCGATTCAATAATTCAATACAAAATTACAAAATATATGAATTTACTAATCCGAAGAGTCTTATCAACTGGATTATGAAATTGATTTGCTTGTTGGAAAATTTTGATTCAATAGATAATAAGCAAGAAGAAGAACTTGAGTAAAATTAGACAATTTAGGTCGATTAGACAATTTTGATTCAATTGATAATATGCATGTGGTTTATCCTATTTATAATTATGATATAACGGTAAAGAAAATGAATTTTGGAACGTCTTTTAGAAATGCAGTAAAAACGGCTAGAAGGAGTGAAGAGTTTTGTTTCTGAGAGAAACAATGTAATCAATGCGTATTGAATCTAGAAAAAAAAAAATCCGAGTATATTTAATCGAAGAAAAGAATTCGACGGACCCTCAGAATTTTGGATCCATATGCTAACTTTTTTTTATGGGGCCAAAATACTAAATATATACACGAAGGTATAATAATGGTACACATAAAAAAATTTGGGCCCCAATAAATTTGGGGGCCCGAGGACGTCGCTCATGCTTGCGGCCCAATTTATAGGGCTCGGGAGCGCGGGTCCTAGACTATACCACTAATTTCATATAATTCATTCATATTTCATTGCACTCTTCATTTGTTCAAAGACATTTTTTTTAATTAAATCTCTATAATAATTTACTACTTAATTGAGCCTTTTGGAATTTCAAGAAGTTACGAATTTGGGTTTCTCAATTTTCTATTATTATGCAATTAGGAATGACAATTAAAAAAAATCTACCCGTCCCGTTGAAACAAGAAGGGCAAGGTATAAATATTGGAACCATCAGTTGCCGTATAAAAAGAGGAACTAGCTAAGCCCTAAATCTAGCTGTTTAAAGTTTGACTTATTTGGCCTAGGTTAGGCATTTGAGAAACTAAGCGAACCAGTAATTCATACAAAAATAATGAAGTGATGATATCTTTTTGGAATGACTAAAAAGGTGGATTGAGTATTTTGTTATTATAAAAAGTCTAGAATCTAGTCAATAAATTATGTCGAACATGCTGTGCTAATTTTTTTTCTTAATAAAATAAATTGTATACGTACTAGTAGTTTGTTTCATTGGGGTTGTTTCCGAAATATATACCAGCATAAAATATTTCGCGTGCACATTTTGTCTTTGAATAGTGGTTCTAGGTTATTCTCATAATCTATGGTGCTGCTATACAATTACACAAATCTAACAAGATATTGAATAATACTAAATAAATTAATTATTCAATTTGAATTCATTTCCATAAATCTTTATTAATTATTAGTCGAATTAAAACTCAATTGGACCTCAACTAGAACGTATAAATATATCTAAACGAAAACAAGTAAAAAAATGTCCGTCTAATGGAAATAGGCAATTTTGTCTTAATTTGTTCGAAGGAGTTAAAATCAGACAAACAAAAGTGTTGGTTAGCCATCAGATGACACGGTGATCATTGGTAAAGCCTTAGTCCGTAATGCTATGCTTATAAAATGTGTTCTCAGGCTTTTCGAAATTTCTACAGGCCTTCGTGTGAATTTATCCAAAAGTTCCATCCATGGCATCCATTTGGATAATCTCGAGACGTCTTCTCTTGCTTGCATTATTGGGTGCAATATCGGGTGCTTTCCATTATGCTATTTAGGTCTCCCAACTGGCGGAAACCATAGGAAGAAAGATGTTTGGAGAAATGTGATTGAGAGATTTCAGAAAAAGTTGTCATGGTGGGAGAAAAGAACCATGTCTTTCGGAGAAGAGCGATTCTCTTGAATTCGGTATTATCAACTTTGCCTCTCTACTACCAATCAAAGCCCCGATGTGTGTTATTAAAACCTTATCCAAATCCCAATGGGATTTCTTACGGAGAGGAAAGGAAAATAGAAATAAAATTTCTTGGGTTAGTTGGAAAAGAGTTTGTAGAAATAAATCTGATGACGGTCTAGGAGTTAGAGATCTTAAGATCGATCTTTTAATATGGCCCTCATTTGTAAATGGTTTTGGAGATGGTTAAGTAATCCAAATGCGCTTTGGGTGAGAGTGCTCTGATCACTAAATTACTTAGCAATATAAATCGCAACTCTAACGGGCTATTGTAGCATTAGCAATCAGACATTGTATCCACAAGGACCATTGATCGAACTTATGTGAGAAATGAAATTCATGCGCTTTCCTACTATTCAAACTCTAGATTCATCATGATTTTTTGATTGATACAAACACTCAAATAGAAAATCAAGGCAAATAAAGCAATCACAAGTAATTAGCAATTAAGAAATGATCAAAGATACAATATGAGATAAATGTTAGTTTTAGGGACTTGATTTGATTCTAGATGGCATGAAATTGACTTCCTAATTCACATAACCATATTTAATCATGTAAATGAGAAGCATTCACAAGACTAATCACTATCTTCTCTCGATAGATAGCAAAAGCAGATCAAATCATCGACTCTCTCGACTAAGACTCAAGACAACAATTCGAATCCAAAAGGCACAAAGAATTAAAGCTCCCATGCATGCATTCATCATTTTCTAAGTCTTAAAACCATTTGATTTAATTTGATCGTTGTTGGGGCTTTATCTTTGAATTCCTTGTAATGCTCGGATTTAAGCACCTTGTACTCATTTTTAATTAAATTTTCGTGACCTTTAAAAAAACCAGGTAAAAAATGTTTATATTATGTAGAGCAAAGATCAACCTAAAAAATTAGGGGTGCTTATTAGAATCTGGTTTTTCGGTTATTAACTGGAACCGGTGCTAACCGATTCGGGTCGGGTACCCGATAACCGAATTTATCGGTTTCGGGGGCGGGTTCGGTGACCCTCTCTACACATCTTCGGTTATCGGTTAATAACCGATACCCGGACGAGTACCCAAATAACCGATCAATTTTGCACTTAATTAAAAATATATATATCTACTTATTAATTATTATTATTTGAAATAAGGATGATGAAGATACCGGCCATGACCACCCTACCAATATAATTTACTAGCGTGTGTGACTACCTAGAAGAAGGTCTCACATTGAAATTAATTAGTACTATCATATTATAAATTGAATATGTGCGTATGCACAAGTGCTGCTTTCTCTTTATCATTCAAAATAAATTGGTGCTGATTCTTTACATTGTATCATCAAATCAGAGTTCTATACCAAGTTAAAAGGTCGAATTAGATTTATTATATAACATTGAAATAAATGAGAACAATATTAAATTTATCATAATTGTCTCCTAACAAATTATGCATATCTTTATCTCATAATTACCTTAATTTTGTATTTAACTAAAACAAAATAAATGTTATTTAGATTTTCTTTTTACGTTGTTCAGCTCTTTCCAAACTTCATAGTACATGTCTAATTTTGTAATCTTTTTGGGTTTCCTATTGTTTAGATTTCCTTTTCATGTGTTTTGATTTTATTTATGTTATTAATTAAATTATATATATATAGTTTTTAAATTTTGGTTATTTTGCTCGGTTAGTCGGGTACTTATCCGGTCAGTTACCCGACTAACTTGTGGTCGGTTATTTTTCGGTTAATTCGATTACCCGGCTAACTGAACCGGACTGTTAACGGGTAACTGACAAACTACCTCGGGTCGATTAACATTATTTGTCTAATTTGATTTCAGGTAACCGAAATTTGGGGTCAGATAACCGCAGGTTTAACCAAATAAGCACCCCTAAAGTTTTATATGAAGAGAAGCGTTTCGAAATTCGAATTGAACTGAGAAAAAAAAAAAAGGAAAAGAATGGGGTTTGACTTCTCGACGCAACGCGTTTTGTAGCCAATCAAAAATGGGCCACGTGTAGGCTAAATAGCCAGCAGTGATGATCGAGCGTTTCGTTGCGTTTCATTTCATTTCATCATATATTCATTCACAGTTAAAGCCAGCATTTACCCCGCCACCCCAATTCCTCTATTCTTTCTCCCATTACTACTGTTACACTCTTCTAGAGAGAGAGAGTAATTAAGAGTGAGAGAGACTTGCATTAAACAGCTACTCTGCAACGCTGCTTAGAGAGAGAGAGAGATAGAGAAAGATAAAGATAGAGAGAGAAACAATAATGACAAGACTCAAGATGAGTGTTTGGTGAAGAAACATATACACTACATAGAAAAAGAAGAAGAAGAAGATTGCTTCTTTCTCTCTTGAAGGAGAAGAAGAAGACGAAGACTTTGCACAACCGACACGATTTGGTGGGTATATTTACTCTTACTCGTTCGTTCCTACCGCGCCTTTTTTTCTTCGCTTTCATTTTTTCAACTTACTCATTTATTTTCTTCACCATCGACTCATAAATTTTACATGCCTTTCAAATAGTATGCAGCAATAACAATAACAATTAACAAACAAACAAACCCATCCCCCTTTCTCATCTCTTCATCCCAATATGTAGAAGAAAGACTCAACCTCTTTTTCTTCGCCTTATTTATTTTTGTGCATGTTTTTCTCCAAAACCCTCTTTTTTTCTTCACCCGTTTTCCCTCCGATCTAAATCCCCTTTCCCTTCCATTTTATAAAACCGTATTTCACATTTATTGCCATTTTCCTTTTTTTTTTTTTTTTTTTTTTCCTTCTTCTTATCTCTCTCTCACTCTCTCTCACTCTCTCTCTCTTTCCTATTATATTAGCTAGCCATCTTTTGTGCCAAAGGCAAATTTCCGGAGAAGATTGAGAGTATTATTAATTTGAACAATTTAATTGGCGATCACGTTTTTATATTTTCTAACCGAGGTAACCCTTTTTGGTGCAAATTAAAGAGCAAAATTTGGGAGAAGATTGAAGAGAAAAAAAGCAAGAGATTATATCATGTATGGAGATTGCCAGGTGCTGTCGTCATCAACGGTGGGAGGGAACGCCATTTCATCTGCAGATACAAATTCTCTCTACCAAAACCCCAACTTCAGTTTCATGGCTAACATCAACCCTTTCAACATCTTCTCTCCGGTTATCCCAGTAAGATTCATCTCATTTCTTCACATACTTTTACTTTCCCCCTTTGATTTATAATTTGATTAATGGGAAACTATGATATGCAGAAAGAAGAAAACGGCATGGCTAAGAGCAAAGAGGAATTAGTTGAAAGCGGGTCAGGCAGCGAGCACATCGAAGGAGCTTCCGGCAATGAGCAGGAGGCGGAGCAGCTGCCGCCGACCACCGCCAAGGGCAAACGCTACCACCGCCACACTGCCCGCCAGATCCAAGAAATGGAATCGTACGCGCCCCTCTCTCTCTCTATCTCTCTCATCAAGATATTTTTAAATTGAAAAATAATTTAGTGACAAATTAAATAATTAATTCCGATGGATCAGATTATTCAAGGAATGTCCGCACCCAGACGACAAACAACGGCTGAAACTGAGCCAGGAGCTCGGCCTCAAACCTAGGCAAGTCAAGTTCTGGTTCCAAAACCGCCGTACTCAGATGAAGGTGAGACCATAGAGAGAGAGAGAGAGAGAGAGAGAGAGAAGAGAGAGAGAGAGAGGGTTTGTGTGTGTGGGGAGAGTTTTCGCTGTCATGGGAAGCAATTCAATTAATCAAGCCAACCCTAAAACCTTTTTTACTAATTCCAGCTGTGAAAACACACACCATATATAACAACAGTATGGTAGCAGCTAGCTATTATGGGGCCGGGGGCGGGCTGCGTATAATTAATTAAAATTGCAGTAGGAGGGAAAAGGTCAAAAACCAATGCCTTAACATCACCGGATGAGGATGCGTAAGTTAGCATGCACCCACCCACCCACCCTCCATGAGTAGCAGGCAGCACCGCATTAAGTTAGGGTTGCTTTCAATGACTGGCACCGCCATTAATGTGCGCAGTCAACCCTACCCAGCTCCCAACTGCTGCATCGCCTCTCCAACGGGAAACAAACACTTTAATGCGTCTTCATTAGGATCGATGCTTTTCTCGGACAATTAATTAATTACAACTTAATTAATGGTTTGTTTAATTTATTTGATGATGATGATGATGATGATGATGATGATGATGATTGTAGGCACAACAAGACAGGCAGGAGAATGTGGTGCTTAGAGCAGAGAATGAGAACTTGAAGAGCGAGAATTACCGGTTGCAAGCAACGCTAAGGAATATAGTCTGCCCTAACTGTGGTGGTCCGGCCGTGCTCGGGGAGATGGGCTACGACGAGCAGCAGCTACGCATCGAAAATGCCCGTCTCAAAGAGGAGGTATATATATTTACTCTCATCATAATTGTTTTTTTTTTTTTTTTTTTTTTGGAAATTTCACCTTAAATTAACAGCTGAAAATGTTGAATAAGTTGTTTGAGCTTAAATATTACACAATGTTGTAATTCATAGAAATCGTTGTTTTAGTGAACTTAATTATTAAGTAATCACACACATACTAATGTGGATGAGGTATTAATAATTTTTTTTCTTTTTCTGAGAGGGGCCGGGGGTACTAAATGTTGTAGTTGAAAATTAAATTAATTAACACTGAATAAGCTTGTATATTTCACACTATAGGTAATGGTGCTTATATTTGTTACAAATTAATTTCATATGCTAATTATGAAATGATTAAAACCCTACCAAAATGTTTTATCAATTGCTTTTAATACACACTAGTCACGTCTAGTACGATGTTCTACTTTCGTTTAAATGGAAGAAATTAAGAGACACTTTAACATAAAATTAAAATTTAAAAGCAAGCTAGAAGAAATGAAATTGAGGAAGAACTAAATTGATGGTAATGGATGCAGTTTGAGCGCGTATGCTGCCTGGTATCGCAATACAACGGGAGGCCAATGCCAGGAATGGTGCCAAACTCTGATCTAATGCAACAGCAGCAGCAGCAGCCGCATTCATTAGAATTAGACATGAGCATTTATCCGAGAAAGATAGATCATGAAGAGCACATGGGCAACTGCCCTCCCGACATGATCCCTCTCCCGTTCATGCCCGAAACCTCCCATTTCCCGGGCAACACTCTGATCTTGGAAGAGGAGAAGTCTCTGGCCATGGAGTTGGCCATGTCATCCATGAATGAGCTCTTGAAGATGTGGCAGACGGGCGAGCCCCTCTGGGTTCGAGCACCTGATACCGGGAAGCAAGTCCTCAATCTTGAGGAGTACGCAAGGTTGTTTTCTTGGTCTCCCAATCCTCATCAGCTGAGGACCGAAGCAACCAGAGACACCGCGGTTGTCATAATGAACAGCATTACTCTTGTTGATGCATTCCTTGATGCAGTAAGTCTTTATTAAAAAATGTTGGATCGATCATTTTCTTTTTAATATGTTTTTGATTGATGTGGTTAATTTGTTACAGAATAAATGGATGGAGCTGTTCCCTTCCATCATCTCAAGAGCAAAAACACTTCAGGTAGTGCATTCAGAGGTTCCTGGCCATGCAACTGGTTCCATTCACTTGGTAAGAAACGAAGAAATTAATTTAAAATTTTGGATAATTAATTAGTATATTAAGTAGAATTGAAGTGTTTGATTTAATTTATCTCCTCCGATCTTTGCAGATGTATGCTGAGCTGCAAGTTCTTTCCCCTCTTGTCCCGACACGAGAGGCTCATTTCCTCCGCTACTGCCAACACAACGCGGAGGAGGGGACTTGGGCAATCGTGGATTTCCCTCTTGATGGCTTCCACAACGACTACTCGCCTAACTTTCCCTACTACAAAAGGCGCCCTTCCGGATGCATCATTCAAGACATGCCTAATGGATATTCAAGGGTCATTACCTATTCCTTTTAATTTCATCCACATATATATTTTACCTTGGTATTAATTTGTGTGTGTTTTTGGATTGATTTGTTTAGGTAACATGGGTTGAGCATGCTGAGGTTGAGGATGGGCCAATCAACACCGTGTTCAGCAGTCTGGTCAGCAGCGGCGCAGCCTTTGGTGCGCAGCGCTGGCTCGCTGTTTTGCAGCGACAGTGCGAGAGGCTTGCTAGCCTCATGGCCAGAAACATATCTGATCTTGGAGGTAACTAACTAACTAATTAATTAGCTGTTTTATGATTAATCGTGTCATGTCACAAGGTAGATGTATATTGAATGATAAATTATTCTGATGGTTGTGATGAAAATGACAGTTATCCCATCGTCTGAGGCAAGGAAGAGTTTGATGAATCTTGCACAGAGGATGATTCGGACATTCTGCCTCAACATAAGCACTTCCTATGGCCAATCATGGACTGCGCTCTCCGAATCTGCTGACGACACCGTCAGGATCACGACGAGGAGAGTGACGGAGGCCGGCCAGCCTAGTGGCTTGATCCTCAGCGCGGTCTCAACTACTTGGCTGCCCTTTCAACACAAACAAGTTTTCGATTTCTTGAGGGACGAACGCCTCCGAGCTCAGGTTACTTCTATGCCATTCATTTCTTCATTTCTTTGCCCTAGCTCGAATTTTTGACCTAACTAGGTTTTCGCAAATGATTTGATCATTTCACAGCTGGATGTCCTCTCCAATGGAAATTCACTGAATGAAGTAGCTCACATTGCAAACGGATCAAATCCCGGGAACTGCATTTCTCTTCTTCGCATCAATGTAGGTTAAATTTAGTTCTCAATAATTAATGGACACTTTCATTTCATTCTTGCAGTTCTTCTCTAATTAACTATATATTGTATATAGGTTGCTAGCAACTCATCACAGAGTGTGGAGCTGGTGCTTCAAGAGAGCTGCACCGATGATTCAGGGAGCTTAGTAGTGTATGCAACGATCGACGTGGATGCGATTCAGATGGCGATGAACGGTGAGGATCCATCCTGCATTCCTCTCCTTCCAATGGGGTTCGTGATGGTACCGATGACAAGCAGCAGTGAGAAAGCAGCAGGCGGAGAGACTACGACAACGGAGTCGGGATGCCTCCTCACCGTATGCCTCCAAGTTCTTGCAAGCACAATGCCTAACGCCAAGCTCAATCTGTCCAGCGTCACGGCAATCAATCACCATCTCTGCAACATTGTGCAGCAGATAAGCGCCGTTCTAGGCAGCAACAACAACAGCACCGACACTGAGGCCGCGCAGAAGGCGGCGGCCGGAGATGAGTAAGGGGGATTGGGTTTGGATCATCAAATATTTCACTTGATTGATCACTTGGGTTCTCTTTTCTTTTTGATTGAATTCAATGACATGTTTATGTTTCTGTTTTTTTGGGGGGGTTAGGGAAATTAATGGATGGAGATCGACATAGTTAGGGGTAGAAAGTAGAAGTCAAGAGCGCACCATATGGAAATGAGATATCAATATCATCGTCCTTGCTAGGTGTTAAGGTTCATATATATGATTAATTAATCAAATACTAGTATATATATATGGCCTCACCATCTAGCAAGGGTGCATGCTTGGTTCGGGTATTGACTTCTTTTTCTCATTCATTGATATCATCAATTAATGTTTCTGTTTCCTATACGTATCCTCTCCTCTTTTTTATTTCTCTTTTCTTCTTTTGTTTCATTCTATGTTGCACTTTTCTTAATAAATCGATCGTTTGTGTATCGATCGTTTTAGCTAGATCTACAGTCTACACATATATGGTTATTTAGCTTTAGTGATAATCGTGGCCAAATCTGTCACCATAATCAATGCCAAAAATGACACACATATATATATCATGATAAAGTCGCATCACTTTAATTGCACTTCATCAAATTTGCCATCTCTATTTTATTTCCTACACCCTAAACACTTCAAAAAAATTACTATTTGGTTTATATAAAAATTAGTTCCCACATAAAAATTGCAAACTAATCTCAACCGTTGATCTTGATATGATCTACGATTGTTAATATATGAAAGCATAAAAATAGTATTATGTAATAAACATGGTTTTATATAAGCATCATTTTTTATACAAAAAGCACAATTAAGCACCATTTGACATATTAAAAAGCATGACTATATATTAAAAAAAATTGGTTTGTAGTTTATACGGGAGGACCAGTTTTATACCACAACGTTTCATGATTATAAGCATGAAAAAAATTAGAATCAATAGATCATACCGTGTATTTATTTCTTCAAATCTATCTTATATATGATTCAGTTGTCGGCTACATTTTTATGTGTAGTAAAATTTGTTTCATTTTTATGTGTAAAAGTTATTGACATCCACACATACATCTATGTATTTTTGCTACATGTATAATAATACAACTAAATGTTATTTCATTTAAAAAATTGTAATAAAACTTAATTACATCTTAAATCTTATTAAATTTTGTGACATGTTTTTGTGTCTGTGACACACATAATTTAACTATACTTGTTACAAAATATCACAATGTTATTTAGTGACATTAATTTTAAAAATTGAAAGAGTTATAAATGTACTAAACCGCCACAAATTGGTTTATATGGTAGATTCAAAAAGAAATTGTAGTGTATAACTTTTATTTAGATTACTGAAAAAAAAAAGGTAATAGCGAGGTGAAATCTCTTTCCCAAGATTTTAAAAAAAAAAAAAAAAAAAAAAAAAAAAAAAAAAAAAAAAAAAAACTACCATTGTGTGCGTATTAGTTTGTGTTTCTGGCAATTTTGAGTTGGAATGTGTGTACTTGGGCAGAGTGGGTTCTGAATTTTCTATATTTGTCTCTGAAAGTATGTCTGTCCAAAAAAGATTAAAATTAGATGCAAATATCATTTTTTTAGATGTAGGTTATAGAAATAGAAAAATCTCTCCCAAAAAAAAAAAAAAAAAAAAAAACTCTTATATTGAAAGAGGACACTTTTAGGAGGCAGGCACACCGTACACCGCACGCACCCTTGCGACCGCTCAACTTTTTTCGTTGATTGTCTAATTTTATTTTATTTTTAATTTCTTCATTAATTGATAAATTTTAACTAAAGATTAATAAACTTTAATTGAATCTAATAAATTTATTCTAAGAAGAGATCATTAAATATTAATTGTGAATTAATTAAAAAAAATAAAAATTATAAAAAATTAAAAGAAGTAAAAGAAAGCATATGAGATGCGCACACGTTCGGATCATGATTGAAATATGTGCAACCGGTCGCATATGAGATTTGTGTTCACTTTTGGAGGTCTCTCTATCTTTCTTAATAACCAAGAATAAGATTTATAATTAGTGATTAAAAACAATTTATTAATTGTTAAGTTTATTAAGGTGAAAATTTTGAAATTTAAGATTTTTCTTTTTTGAAATTTAATATTTTTATTTAATTTGAAATAGTACTACTGATATAAATGGTCCATGCAATGATGGAGTATCCCTTATCTTTATTATGTTTAATTACTTTTCGTAGCAATGTACTGTTTGGAGTTGGACCAAATAGATGTGGACTGTGAACTGTGAAGTGAGGTTTCAAATTTTGAATTCCTCATTTTTGCATATATAAAGAATACATCTACATTTAAAAAAAAAAAAAAAAAAAAAAAAAAGGGGCCCCGTGGTGGGTTGGGGTGGTGTGGGGGTGTTTAAAAATTGTATACTCGTTTAAAGAAATTAGAGCATCACACGAATTGCTCAATTATGAGGGAAAACTTTAGATAATAGTACTGTTGTTTGATACTATGATAATTGGTCATCGATGAAACTAATATTTTGTTTTTGGAGTCTACTCGGTTATTACCGATATTTTCAGTTCCTAAGAAGAAATAAAAAAAAAAAAATGGTCGTACTCATTGGGAGCCAGGAAACGGGTAGGGGGTTACGATTTAAAAATTATGTATATTTGGAGTATTTTCGTAATTTTAAATAATAATATAAGCATAGAATAATAGGGTTTCATCAAGAGTCTCTTTATTTGGTTCTAGACTTCTCTTATTTTGTATTTAATTAAATATAGATTAACTAATTAAACTAATCATTCATTTTAGTTTGGTGGGTTTCAATTTTTGTTTTTGTTTTTTTTTTTTTCTATAATTTTACCGAAAGTTCTTGAAAATGAGTGTTGAAATATTCAATCTTCTGTCGTGGACCTGTGGTGTCATATTGGAACTTTATTTTGAAAGGTTCTAGTTAATTTCCCCTCAGAGATTTGTTTGTGTGAGTTGTTTTGACATTATAATGAAATGTAATTTGAATATTTGTGGTTGGTTTTTGTGTTCCTTATAGGAAGTTTCATTAACTGGTTTGCTACATTCTTCACAATAGGGGTCCTTTGTACTTGGTAGGAGTTGGTTAAAAAAATTGGTTGCAATTGAGAAATTTATGTAGGTCTGTTTCCTTTACTCTGGAGTGTTCTCTTCTACATACATATGCTTACTTTTAAGTCTAATGATTTTTTGATAAATCAGTTGTAAGTATATTACTAATTCTCAAAACCTGTAATTACAAATTTATCAGCTCCTTTTTGGGACTGATACGAAATTCCAATCTCTATTCAAGATTTCCCCAATTACTATCATCTATCTTTACATTCAAGGGCATAACAAAACTAACTCTATTTCTTACCCGTTCTTTTAGATTCTTTACAAGTACTCTACTGTGTTGGACTCTCCAATCCCAGTAAGATTCCTCCAAATGTGATACACAGTTGTTGCAATTGCAGCAGTGTACACCTGTTTCTTGAACTTGTTCAACCTGCTTTTGTTGATCCACTTTAACAAGGCTTGCATTGTGGTAGCTCTCGTATTCTATTGGAGCCATTGTTTGATATCCTCAAGACACCTTCTGCTACACTCACAATTAAAGAATAAATGTTCAACACTTTCCTCTGTTAGTCCACACACCACACAAGTCACTATCTCCACAAATATTCCATTTCAGCATTCGGTCATTGGTTTGTAACCTCCCCAATATAGCAAGCCAAATTATAAATCTATGTTTTGGAACTCTCAATCTTCCCCAAACTTCTGCTTGCCACCCAACTGGAGGTTGATGAGGCTTTAGAAGTTTATATCCTTGGTTAATAGTCTATGTCGTTGAGATGAATTCATACATATCAATTAACAGCTTGAATCTCTCCTTCACTTCAACATTCTTCCGTCAATACCAACTACTTGTAGTTGGGGCTGTGTAAGTCCATCAATCCTTATCCTCTAAATATACACTATGCACCCATTTAATCCACAAGTTATCTTGTTCTATGGCAATTGCCCATATATATTTACCTATGGCAGCCACATTCCAAAGAGTTACATCCTTAAAGCCTAAGCCTTCTTCCTTCTTCGAGGTGCATATCTT
>JANLIY010000010.1:670000-715000 GCA_029490685.1 Schizonepeta tenuifolia | reverse complement strand
CTAATTCTATCTCTCTTTTGATTTCTTTGCCTAATTTCCCTGGGTGAACCCAACTCTAGTCCTTTACTTTGGTCAGCTAGTCACCCGGCGGTTAGTTACATCAGAAGAGGAGAAGTCACGCGAATCGGGAAAGCAAGTCGACGTTCTGTCGAGGCTCTTCCTTTGATTGAGTCCGGTGATTCCATTGACTGAGAAAGCGAGGAAAAGACAAACATGAGGAAGCTTTCAAGCTAGCTGCAATCCGCCTTAGCGTAACGGGCGACTATTGATTCGCTCTTTCGAACAAAGAACTTCCCCTTGGCGTTACTGGTAATTAATCAAATCTTCTGAAAGGAGCAGGGGATTTCATTTCTTGCTTCGACTGAACTTCTTCTTTGCTCTCACCACCCTTTGGGTCTGCTATTGCATAGCAGATGTATCACTATCTTCATCTGTGACTTCAACTGTTCGACATCCGCTGTCATTTGCCTCTAAGTAGATCTGGTAAGTCAGACTTCATCTTCTCTTTCAGTTTCCTCAGATTGGTTGATTAGATAGGGGTGGAAATCCTTATAGTCTTTTCTATTTGAGAACATCTCTATTAAGTCAACACTCCAGACCTTTCCACCCATTAGGCTCTCCGGAGAAATAAGTTTACATTCTACTACGAAAGTCACCCACATTCTAAAAGACACGAGAACAAAGCCCTTCAAACTAGGGAGAAGGCTCATTACTTTCTACATTTCTCTTTTAGAGAGTCTCCTTTACACGAAGTTTCCTTTCTCGTCTGTCTTTGTTTTCATTCTTGTGATTAGTGGAAGAATTTGCCCTTTCTCAACTGATCTGGGAATTGATCGAAGGATTGGGACTTGCGAGTGAATGTCTTCCTTTGAGGAATAAATCCAGGAATTAACAAGATAGTAGCTCGTCTTTGCTGTCCCAAAGGAGAAATTAGTTCAGAACACTTTCAAGATAGGAGTTCTCTTCCTCTTCAGTATGGATTGATCAGACCAAATTTCTACTTCCGTTCCTTTAATCAAGGATCTCGTGTAACTCTAACTTAAAAGACTGGTTAGTAGCTTCTATTCTACAGGAGGTGTACACTCAAACCCTTCCAGCGAAGAACAAACCGCTACCCTCTCAAGTTCCTATTTGAATGAAATTTCCACTTATTGATTCAGCAACTCAGCAATCGCTGCCCAGCCTGTTGCTATTGCCTCGGTCTTACGCACGTGGTCTTTACTTTCATGTGTCCCCCACCAAATCATGTCTTCAATCCTGGAATATCGGTAGTTTATTGATTTCTCTCTTCCCTTGTCTTTGTACTCGTATTTGTTCTTCTACTGGTAGTGGCTTCAGGTACCGGGCATTGGTACTTAGCCCTGGCTCTTTGACCTTGTATTTGTCCTTGTCCCAGGTCTAGGTCCCTGTTCAAGATCACCGTATAAGAGTGAAAAGGTTGAAAAGGTAACTTTTACTGCTATATAAAACGCAACTTGATCGATTTGAATTGACGAAAGTAGGCCTTTTTGAAAGTATTATCTTAAGTAGACAAAAATCAAGAATGGTCTAAAATCTTACAAAAAAACCCGGGTTTTAGCAAGAAATTAGGAAGTTTGAAAAACTGTACTTATATGCTTTACACATAGCAATAGGAAGTTGAAGTCCCTAGTTTTTGTTGCTTCTTGTTAGGAGTTACCTTGTTGTTTTCTTTTTTCCATATCTAGGGAAATAGCTTCCTTGGGTCTTAGTTTTCTTGTTACTTCCTTTTGCTAAGCTAACAAGAGATGGATGCCGCCCTCTCGATAGAGCCAATACAGGTGTAGCTACTCGCGTTTGCAGCTAAGGCAGTAACCTCGGAAAAGCAGTATCACCGACGCAGCTAAGGCAGCAGTTAAGAAAAGAAGCTAAGCCGAACTCCCTATCAGAGGTTAAGAATTGTTTATATCGCTATATTTCCTAGGAGAGTAGAGAAATAGATTCCTATGGATCCTAACTGTTTATAGTTGGATAGATTGGTTCCTCCTTTAGGTCTTGGCATTTCTTGTTCTTTAGGAAAGATATCTCTAAGATCTAGCTCTAACTAGAACGGCTTTTCCTGCCTTACTAATAAGTCCTGGCATTGGAGCAGTTTAGTGATTTAGTAGCTCATCCTAGGAAGGAATGACTAGGTCTTGCTTTGCCCTTTTCTCAACCATTTGGGAATTAATAGTAGGTCTTCCTTTGTTGCCTTTTCTCAAAGACCCGTGGAACTTATTCCTTCGGTTCTATTAGTTGAAAGTCGAACTCTCGAACTAGGAAGCTAAAATAGCAAGAAAAAACTCGTATTTATGAATGGAAACTGAAACCAGTTAACGAATTCGTCATTTGAACCTGCATTTTCGTAAGAATTAAGGATATCGGAAATGTCTCCTCAAAAGTAGCTGTTTTCTTCCTTTCTTTTTGGCTAAGCACTTGGTAAAAGTAGCTATTGCAGCCCCGAGTTCCTTTGATCGACGAGATGGGAATTTATCCGAAACGTGTTCTTTTCCCTGCTGCTATTGCCCTTGCCTTTGACCCAAGCTATGGAAACTCTAGTGGGAATGCCTTTCCTTTAGTAGATCAAACTGGTGCGGATAATCCGACAACCCGCAAGAGAAAAACCTCCTTCCATGTTGTCCTTGCTTGATAGATTGGTAGATAGATGCCATACTGGCTTAGTTAGGTACTTACCTCAGGTATTGGATTACAGGAGCAGAGCAGGCTCTATTCATACCATATAGGGAAGACGCAACAACAATTAGCAATCCGTTTTAGGATTTCATTTGATTGAAAAGGCCGTCGTTCAGTCACTCCTTCCTGTGCAGAAGTCAGTCAGCTATTTTATTAACTTCTGTGTGTAAGCCCTTGCTTCTTTGCTTGCAACCTAAAGAATAACTCTTTCTACTTTGCTTTTCGTATAAGAAAGAGATAGATTCTTCTTTCGTTCCTGCTTTAAGTATTCTATAATAAGAGATAAAGTTCTATGTTGTATGATGTCTCATAAGACCTTCTGAAAGGCTCTTTTTGGGCTTAAACTCAGCCTTAGAATCGATCTTATCTCACGGAATCACAGGACTCAAAGCAGTAAACCAAAGGACATAAGCCTTCTTGTTCGGGAATCGATAGTCGAGGGAAGCGGGTGCATCTAGGTCCTTAATGCGGCTAATGCCTAGTTCTTCTTTTCCCTTTACGTTTACTTAAATAGTTCACTTCTAGATTAGGTGTGTCCAAAGAGACAACCTCGCACAGTGTACATAGGATATTCTTTATATAGCAGTTCACCTCATATTCATGCTCTCAACAGTAGTGCCTAACTACTGTGATTGAGTGAATATCTTGGTCTAGTGTGGATAACAGACGACATAACATAAGGTTGACTCTTTTTGGAACGAGCAAAGGGATCCCCGTAGCGATCCAAAGGATCTAGAAAATCATTCTCTTAACAGTCTACTGATTCCACAAAGACTAGCTTACGCTCTACCATATAAAATAAAGAAGGGAAATTCCACCCCGGAAACCATTTGATCAAGAGTGAACAGCTGAGAGTAATGGCATACTTCACTTTATCCCTTTATTAGGATTGAGACCCTGGGGTGACTGAATTCGCTTTCGAGCTAACTGTAGCGGATGAAATGGCAGCAGAGTCGTGAACAGGAAAAGCTTCGTTCTTTGTTGTTGTAGCTGGGTAGCCTCTGATATGGCTAGGCTATTAAGTCAGAGATGGGCCTTGAGACGGGATCAACTACAATTGGCCTATCGCTTCTGTAGACTATTCCTGGTGAGTTGCCTACCCGAGCCCGAACTCGCTTAAGGGAAAAAGAGCAAGCAACTGAAGACATCACATCGCTTTCTTCCTCCAAGACTATGCTACCATTAACATGCTAGCACGCCTAGCAACTTGAAAAGAATAATCAGCCTTTCGCTCGTCCCCTAGGAAAGAGAATTTCCATTCCCCGGTAAAAAAAAAGTACTACTTACTTTGCAGCATATGAAATAGCTGCGCTTATGCCTCCAACATCAATAGCAGCGGAAAAGATCACAGTAGCTGAAACCAAGGGTGAACCGTCGACTCAAGCAAGAACAGCAACCGACTCTCACTAATTGCTGCCCATGTTCATCAATCACGCTAGTCGAACTAGAGCTACAGCCTGCCTTACGATACGAGAGAGAATTTCCACTGCTCTGTCTTCTCTACGATTGCCGGGTGTTCAAAAAAATGCAAAACGAATTGAATCCCGAGGTGACTTCGCTAGACTTGCTTCTAGTCTGATAGGAAATCAAACTCACAGTCGTAAGAACTGAAGGCCTAAGACCGCTTATTCCTTCTCGAAAGCTGCCCGCGAATGCCCTTCTTACTAGGCTCACAGCAGTGAGGTCGAATCCCAGGGGTTTATCAAATCGGAGAAAGCCCGGGTGGACCAATGTAGCAGATTATCGGCATCTCAGAAGGACTAAGGCCCTTGTTGGCTACTTTGCTTTTGGGCAGCTGTTCACCGTTGGATCTCGCCAATACAGCCCCCTATAGTTTTCGTTACCGAGATATCTTTTTTTTTCATTGTTCCCAGGGATTTTTTGGGTAATCTGCTCCCATGCTGCAAACAGTCAAATCTGAACTGAACCTTGTCGCTCTTCTTTCCTTGCGAGCAGGAAGCACACCAGCAGCGTGCGTTGCGTGATTCTACTGTGTTTTTTGCACTTGACTGGGTGGACAGTTGACCGGAAGAGAACTTCGATTCGCCCGGCCAGCAGGCGGGCGGCGTGCTTATCTTGTGTGACAAGACTACAGAGCGAGTGGCTCTTCTAGGCGGGCAGCTGTGTGACAAGACTACAGAGAAAGCGGCGCTTTCGTCTAACATGCTATGCTCTCAACGCCCTTACGAGGTAGTGATGAGTTTCACGCGCTCTAAGCCCGGCCCTAAGCGGCTAGGAAGATTGGCCGCAATCTGAGCGGTACCACCCACCCTACCCTACCACCTATAGGCGGCCGTCCACTTTCGGGTTGGCGGATAGTAACTATGCTCTGTAGGCACCTCGGCCGTCGTTACGCGGGAAGCTTCATGCTCTTCCTCCGAAAGTACGGAGACGGTAAACTGGGCTCCATGCACCTGGCTTTGACGTCTATTGAACATCAGATGTCAATTCCTGTGTTCAATACCGATTCTACGTTTAAGTCTCTACTGAGCTGACCTCTTTTCCCCCGCAAGCAACTCCCCTTTCCCACTCTCCTTTGGCTGGATCCGTACACTGGCTCATATCTAACTCAGTGGAAGGCAGGATTCAATAGACAACATTAAACGTCGGAAAGGTGACCCTGTGTCGTTGCATCTTGAGAACTAATTTATTTTCTTCTCTTACGAGATTTCTTTTTATTTCGCGGAAAGTCTGTATCGCCAAAACCCCGTCTAAAGCGCTAACTGGAAAGCGACAAAGCAGTCTCGAGTAAACATCTCCTGGGAAAGCCCCACGACCTGGAAAAGCTGTTCACCCTCAGAAACCAGTAACCGGGGGACTAAACGATTGGAAAAGACAGTTTCAATCAACCGGGATAAAGAAAAGTGTTTTTTGTTTACCTCTACACCCTTTCCTTTCACCGACCGGAGGCGGAACCATAGTCGACATTTGACCCTTGCCGAAGGAACATATGCGAAGGTTCGGAACTCTAAAAACCAGTAAACCTCCTAATCGGCAAAGGTCGGTTCCTTCTGGGAAAGGATCTAAGCGTTTGAATCGAATTGGATGTGTTAAGCAAATCACAAGGCTCACTTCGAAATCGTCCAGATCGTTGAAAAACCCGGCTTTTGGCCACTAAAATAGCTATTTTTTAGAAAAAACTTTACTATACGAAATTACTTTAAAAGCAAGTCTGAAAACGATCGGTAATAGAGTAGTTGATGTCAAATTTCCGGGGTTTCGTCACGTCATAAAATAAGTAAATCGTGTTTGCACGATATTTCTATCCAATCAGTAGGCGACTTCGGAGGAAAGCAGGAGATTCAAACTTCTATTAAGTTGCCCGAAGCGTTAGAATATCAGTTTCCCTTTTAGATTAGTATTTAGTAGTTCTAACTTAGTGCTACAGCCCTTACTTAGAATGAGAAGCAGCAAGCAACTAATCATATAGCCTTCGTGTCTTCCCCTCTGGGACTCTTCTATTTATTATTTCTTAATTAAGGCCCGAGTAAGACTACATTCAATTACTAATTATGCAGATGCCTATTTCGAACTCTTAGCCGGTAGGAAAGTCAAGTAAGAAAGAAATCCCTGCAGCCATATCTTAAGTCAAGGAAGAGCGGACTTTAAGCTCTTTTTGTAGTCCTTATCTTTACAACTTCGTCTAAAGGTGCTAACTGTGATCTCATTTTCGTTTCAAACCTACTTTGTGATGGCATCAGGAAGATTACATGATGAGAAGATTCGGCCGGCCTATTTCGGTCAATAGAACAACATCTAGCTAATAGAGCTCATCCAATCTCTTCCCCTGGGAATTTCCTAAAGAATCAAGACTAAAGAAAAGCCATAAAAGGTAATCTTCTCCTAAGGATCTTCCCGTCTCTTGTTCTTCTATTCTTTCGTGTGATGAATGAAACTAATGAAGTAGGCTCGTGGAAAACAAAATCTCATTAGATTGAGTTACGCGTCCTTCCTGATAGAGAGAAGAGAAGTAATTCGATTTAGTGAATTCCCGTCAGGTGAAATAGGACTGAAGTCAGACTGTAAGACAGAAGCACTAGCCTCAAACCTATTCGCTCCTATCCAACAACGTATTATTTTATTTCTTATGGACCGCCTAGAAGCACTGATAAGAATAGCTCTGGCCTGGAGATCGTTCGCTCCTTAGTAAGGGTAGGTTAACTACTAGTCCTCAGTTATAACTGGCAGTCCTATTATTTTATTCCTGTTAGCTCTCTTTTCCCGGGAGAAGGTATCCTTATCCCCTAGGTGGCAGAGCAGCCTTTAGAGTCGAGTCTTCAAGAACCATTAGCGTAGTTTCAATAATCTCTTGTTGAAGAAGCTGGTAGAGAGTGATTATTACTGGTTGGGGTGGAACCTTGCAACATAAGAGTTGACTGTTCCTATGCTTTTAGTAGACTAAGACTCAGACTAATTAAGTTATAGGGCCTTTAGGCTCCTAGGGATCTCTTTCACTCGTAACAGCTCGGCTCACTCTACGGACTCTCCTTTCTCTTCGGGGAGGTACCGGCCTCTCTCTTCCTTTAGGGAGTCACATCAGGATATTCCCTCTTCTGCCTTTACTCTGGATTCCTACTTTGGGGCAGTCCCAGTCCTAGGGCTATACCTCTTGTTGGTTGCACTCGATGAATCTCAAGGACTCTTCCTTCACGGTTACACTCCTGCTAGGAATCTCAAGGAAGGGCATTCCCGCTCCTGTGCTCTCTTCTTCGTGGTTGCACTCCCTTGAAGGACCCCTCCTTGCTGGTTTCATGTCACCTCGCGGGCTACAAAGCTTCGCGTTTACAGTCCTGAAATCAGAAAACAAGCTCCTTACTCTGATGAGGAAATCCAATCGATTAATTGTTTAAGTAACAGCTGAACTCCAAACTAGCTCATTAGATAACATCGGCCAGGTGGGACTGCTTCGAGTGCAATGTCTAATGAGGGTGCGGAACAAGAAGGCAGCTGTTGCTATGAGTGCGGTATGAAGAGAAATGTCCCACGCCGTACGAGTAGCGGTAGTAAACCAATTAACCAATTGGAGCTACTAAGCTGAAGCGACCGACTGACGTCCGATTCAGAACACAATCAATACAAAACTCATTGGAAAACTTCGACGGAAAGGCCTCTTTAAAGGCTAAATTCCGTGTTGCTTTCCAGTGTGCTGAAGAGGAGGAGGGAGGGAGAGAGGCCCTCGTAAGAGACGCTCTCAGATGCTTAACACATGCTGTTGGAGCAGCATATAGGGTTCTGCATATAAGTACTAAAGTACTATAGGTAGTACATGCTAACAGGCGTTAGCTATACTCCCCAGGCCAAGAAGTCACTAGTACTAGGCAGGACGCGGGTCCGTCTGGAATAGGAAGTGGTAATGATCAAAACTCTAGCAGCAGTTCGGAAAGAGATCCAATAGAAATCATAGATGTAGAAATTCCAAATCATGATAATGAGCTCTCGCCCGCGAGTGAAACAACGACTCGACTTAGGCTTAGCTGCTCTTCTTAACTGCCTTCCCGAGCACGTGCTAACAAGGGTTTAAATCCACTGCTGGTTTAGCGGTTACTGCTTTAACGGTGCTTTCCTTAACTCGTAGGGAGTTCCCCTTAGCAACAGTTAAGGCAGGGCCGTAGGATACTATTAAGAGTAGTATAACCCGGATTCTTTCTTCACAGCTGGTTGTCTTCCTTAGCAACAGGGGCTACAATAGTCACAGTAGTAGTAGCACTATGATTGGGTCCCACAGCAGCCGTAGCGGCATTGGCCTTTCTTTCTGTTGGAGCATGTGTGGTATGAGATGCCGGGAGAATGCCTATTTTTGCTATACAGATATAGCTCTTGGCTCGGCCCTCGGTCTATTATGAAAAAGAGATGGAAAAGGCTTTAAGGAAGGCTCAAGTCAAGTAGAAAGAACGAAAGCTGCTTTCAAGCTCTTGCCGGGCCATAGTATTGGAATGAATCATCATCTATATTCGTTAGAGGAGTAAATACTAGATTGATAGTATCGGAACGGGCTTCACTCAATCCGAACCTGAAACTGAGTCCTGAATTGGTGTAAACCCGAGCTCTATCTGTGGAATTACCAGAGTCTTGAGTTGAAAGAAATGAGGTTTTGCCACTAGGTGAGTATGAAAGTTATCGATTTGTTGATGTCTCCCCGAGGGGAAATACAGTTACAAGGTTTTACCACTAGGGAAGATGAAAAAGTAACACTTGAATTGGTCTATCAGAGCGGAAAGTGACTTAGTCGTTTTTTATACTAGGCGAGATGAAACCTGCTCTTTTGACAGGACCTTTGGGGGGATCCCCTTCTTCTACCAATTCTTCGACCAATAACTCTTCAAATGTAGGATAAATAGCGAAAATGAACTCCGATGCATCTCGAAAGTGGTATTTCTCTTTCCTGAGTGGGAAATTGTATTCAGGATCTAAAAAGGATGCGGTTCACAGTTGATGTTGCAATCTTGTTACCTTTTCTTTTTCGTTATTCATGTTGCGTAAACCATTTAAGAAAAGACTTTCACTTTACTAGAGCGGATGGGAGGGAATTGACACCGGCTCTTCCTAAACGGATTCTACCTTCTCCACCCGAACTAGTCATGTTAGTTGGGTTAGATCCTACTGGAAAGGAGGTTTCTTATGTAGAGCAGCAATGCCCTCTCTAATTCCAGGTTAGTTAGAGAAAGAGATTGACACAGACTGGTAAAGAATTCTTCCTCCTCGGGGATAAATAACCGGGAAATTAATTAGCATTTTGCACTTGTTCATACAATTCATTTTTGCTTCCTGATGAGTCGAACTTAGCTGACCAATCTCTACACGTGTGTACGCGCGCGTGTTCTATATAGATCTCATTGAGAAAGCGCTATCAAAGCCGCTGTCCCAATAGCTTTGTTCAGGAGCGACCAACCACTCCATTTTTTTTTAAATGGACTCGCTCGGTTAATCGTACTTACAAGGGACTCTCACTATTAGAATCAAAACTTTTTCGTCTTGAATCTACCAATGAAAGCACATAAACTCGATATACGGATGGTGCTCCATCCGGAAGATCCCTTAAATGCTAGACCCTCCTCAAAAGGCCTTCAGGTCGATACCCCAACCCCCATCAATCATTCTTTCATGGTAGTTTCTTGCCTTTCCAACCTTGGAAACAACCAACAACAAATAAACCACCTCCACCAACTTGGAAACCACCGCCTAAAGGTCCTGGTTAACGAGAAAGGTAACCGGAAAGTAGCATAGAAGCTGAGGTATTCATATCCTAGAAGTACGCCACCTATCCGTATAGAAGCAGAGGAAGTGGGGAAAGCAAAGGAGGAGAAATAGCTTAAATAGCTTATAAGAAGAAGAGATCAATCAAGACTGAGCGGGACGTCAATTCTTGGATTGGGTTCTCCTACTCCCGAGTCATATTGGTAATTCATTAACTGTAACCCTAGGGACGAAGCTATTGTCTCTTTATTAGAGGATATCTGGTCCCTAAGGCTAATCTTTCTGTTCTTCCTCTGAGTTCATGTAACGACTTCCATCCGCAGGAGGCTATGAGTTCGTTGTTCTTTGAGGAGAGATATGGGAAAGAGAGACCAAATTTCTTCCTTGTTTGGAATAGATGGATGGAAATGTCGCTCTTCTATCTATCGGTTTTGTCTTTCCACTTGGGAATAGTAGCCCAAAGGTCTTCATCTACAACTCACTGGTAGTAGTAATCAAGCTCAGGTTCTTAGAGCAGTGTTTACTAAATCAAGTACTCAAGCTCCTGTTCAAGTCATGGTTAAGGGTAGCTAAGCAAGAGTGCAGCGTAGCGGAACGACTAAGTAAGGGCAGTTTGTTAGAGTTAATCAGGAATCAAGGTAGCTAATCCAGATCAAGTGCAGCTAATCAGGCTCATGGATCAAGGGCAGCTGTAGCAAGGAGGCCGTAGTCAAGCCCGGTTGCCAAGCCCAGGTGCGTTATTTTGGCTTTGCCCTTTACAACAACACCTATGGACTACAACTATGGATATGGCCTCTATGGCAACTTATATGGCACTTACGGGAACGAATATGGCATCTACGGAAACCTACGGATCTGGATATGGATATGGTTATGGCTAGTTCCACGGGTAAAAGAAAAGGCAAGGAAGACAACTGCTTTCTTTCTTGTTCTGGTTGAGAAAAGGGATCGAGAAGGTGCTTTGCATCGAGGAGTCAATCAGATGAGTAAACCCTTGAGATTGGGAAAAGTAGCCGTTTATGAGCCTATAAGAATGGTGCTCGTAGAGAGCCTTATATCATGAGTTTGTAACCCCTTGCGATAGATTGTACCTTAGAAATGGAAATCCCCTTTATGTGTCTTTGGATATAAACCTCTTTAGCGTGATCTTTACATCGGGAAACATGGAAAGCGAAAGGTAGATGATAATGAAAAGGGGGAGCCAAATAGAATATGGAGCGACAAATGCTCGAAGTCGGACATAGTAATCAGCCAAGGCTGCGACATCACCGCCATCCACCTCAGCTGCGGCTGGTTCAGCTCTGCCCACCTGGTCTCCCCCCCCTCTTCAAGCGCCTCCGCTTCAACGACAGCATCGTCAACGATGGCAAGCCGTTACTTAAAGGCAGGACGCTCTCCTTCCAGTACGCCAACACCTTCCGTTACTCCCTCTCTGTTTCCTCCGTTAGCTGCTGATGATATAACGCTAAACCTGATTCTTATGCCACTATATTAACTAAGTACTTACCCAGGATCAAGCTACCTTAGTTCGAATTAGAGATCAGAAGCTATATTGCTAGTACATGCTAACAGGCGTTAGCGGAGATAGCGTAGGGGTGTACCTCAGAAATAGAAATTACCCTATTTTCTATAACCTATAGGAATTACCTTTTATTTAGAGATTAGCCAAATCAGACGTAAACCCTCTTACTTATATAAAGGTATCCTTCCTCGCCCTGCCTTCTTATATTTGACAAGACAAGTGTAAATAGTCTCCCTTGCTAGGGGCAGCCTAGTTAATAGGAGTCGGAACAGCTAAAATAACCCCAGGCGAGAGAAGTAATTGCCTTAGAGAAGTAGTTTAGCAATTTGATTAAGTCCTTTCTTCCCCCTATTCTTTTAGAGATTAAAACTGTAAATGACCTATTCACAGAGAGTCCAGACCGAAACCTAAAGAGATCAAACCAAAGCCAAGGTATCCAATCTCTTCCAGACAATCTATCCAGCCATAGTTCTATCCTATCCTAAGAATTCTTTCTATCCTGCCAAAGCGAGGGAAGTCTTCCACGAGACGCACTCTTTAGAGAATTGGCCTTTCAACGATCGGAATCAGAGGCCATGGACGAGATCTATGGATTTGCTCACTTCCACCGCTATACAAAAAACGAAAAAAAGGTACGATTGAAAGGTCCCGGAATCTACTTTTAAACTTTCGCTGATATATCCAAGAGATCCATTTGAAGGAAATCAGCTTCCAACCTACTTGTTAAGGAACCGACCTTTGTTCGGATAGGTGGTATACCTAATTGATGAATCACTAATTAGGTTAGGTTATAGCTCGATATATTCGATATATATAGTGTTCGTTGCCCAATCCTTATTTGTTTTGTCTGATGTTAGCCTATCCCTGTTGTTGTTGTCGGAGAAAGTCTGCTTAGAAGGGTTGCTTTATCCGAGGATCCATAGCGAAAGCAAAGGAATGCAGCTTCATCCCAGGCATGAGCTACATAATAGGAAGAGATGCTACATCCCGAGTTAAAGGCATTCGTTAATGATCCTAGGCTTAGAAGCTACATCTTAGGAATGAGCTATGTATCCTTAGACACTTCTATATATGCTGGCATAGGAGCAGCTCCAATAGCATTAAATTAACTGGAGCATTAGCAAGAGCAGTATCAATAGCATTATCAGTTGGTGGAGCATCATATGGTTTGTATCGGTTATAGTAGCATTAGGTTCCGGAGCAGAGCATTATCATTAGTTGCTATAGTAGTATTAGCAGCGTTTGTTATAGGGAATGCATTTATCGCTTTTCTTCATTGGCTCCATCCCACTTTTAAGATTAAGCGCAAAGGCTAGATTGGAAAGGGCATACTCATTTAATAGATCATCGTAATTCCTTAGGAAATTCGTTTATTTGTCTTCTAAGTGTTAAGGTTTTATTATACTTCTTTATCGGTTTCCTATTAATATATAAATGAAAAGACTTCTTGGGAGATGGAACAAACGAATCTAACGAATTATAATAATTTATAGAAAATCAGTATAATTTCCTTTGTTTTCTTCGTTTCATACGTGCCGTTGTGAGCCCCAACACTGGAATAGTTTTCGGAAACTGTTTGGTTCAGAGTACTTCAAGTTAAAGCTAGATTACCTCTTTCCCCGCCTTTTGGCTAAAAATGGACCAAGGCGGAATAGAAGAAAGGGGCTTCCATCCAAGGTGCTCCTCTCCTCTGGGTGCTATCGTTGATGTTGATCGTATCCCAGTCTAAAGGAAAGGCAAGGTTCGCCTATCGGCTCACTTCACTACGTCAAGCCTTGATTTCCCGTTGTTGTGATTCGATTTGCTGT
This sequence comes from Schizonepeta tenuifolia, assembly GCA_029490685.1. Classification (NCBI taxonomy): domain Eukaryota; kingdom Viridiplantae; phylum Streptophyta; class Magnoliopsida; order Lamiales; family Lamiaceae; genus Schizonepeta; species Schizonepeta tenuifolia. The sequence continues at coordinate 701,785 of JANLIY010000010.1, read as the reverse complement.
TCAGTTCGGGACGGGAAGGGGTTCCCTTTGATCAAATCAAGGGTCAATTCCCAAACATAAATGGAGTAAGAGAACAAACAAAGGAATCGTGAAAGCCGAATAACAGGAGTGCACGTACGAGCCTGGAGTGTTTGGCCTTAGTGGCATTATGATCGGGAATACCCCTACAAGCGATGAATCCGCGATTGCTTGAACAAGAGAGCCCCGGCCATGTACAAGTGATACCCCGATATGTTCCCCGTGTTGCCCGTGCTATGCCATGATTGAAGAACAGGGCACCCGAGTCCCTAACTGGAATCACGGAAAAAGCCTCTTACGCAAGTATACAAAGAGCTCTCATAGTGAAAAGTGTGCTAGGATTCTAATTGTTCAGGTGAGTAATATAAGGTCGTAAACTTGCGATAAAGACGCGTTAAATCCCAAATGCGCGAAGATTGCCTGATTCTTGGCTAACTCATGTTCTCGGTCTCGGGCTGGATATTATCGATCTATCGTTCGTGACCTGGCCGATACCTTTACCCGGGCGTACCAATGACAGGGACAATTTCCCGTTAGGTATCGTTTCCAATGGAAGAGTTGCCAACCACCCGTGGAAGATGAGAAAAAGTGCTTCTCCGAACCCGTTGGTAGCCATTCAAAAGCAACTCAGCAAACACCGCTTCCACAAGGCTTTCAGGCAAGGCCTGTAAGATGCAGTTAACTAACCAAATAGGAAATGGCAACTATTGATCAAATCAGGCTGGTAATCTCGCCAACGATCAGGTTTGGACAGCTCTTTTGGGAAAGCAAGTGTAAATGATCCCTAAAAAGTAGTCGTTTGCTGCCTTGTTTGCAATTATTTCTAGGAATGTTAGCCCTAAATAAGTAGTCTAGAGAAACCTGCCTGAAAGATCGATGCCTCATACGCGGCCTCTAGCTGGACTTTGGGGTACCTCAGCGATGAAAGTACGTTAGAAGAAAGTCATCGATAAGTGGAGTTATAGGACCAACGACGATCTTATCCTAAAAGAGAAGGAGGAGTCAGTTTTCTTTGAAGATCGAGGAAGAAATCGGACAATTATGCCATTCGGAAGAAGTATTCTACAGAAGAAAAGCCTGTTACGAGTAAGTGGAGAAGAAAGATCTACAGAGATTCTTATCTCATTCCATTCCAGTGGCTCAACCATTCTTGTAGCCTAGCCGACCCGACTATTTGAGAATCCTATGAACAAATTGAATAGAGGGCGGCATCTATAACTGCAGCCTATGTAGCTCCCCAAACGAAGTGTTTAGAGAGTTAGCAGACCAACAAGGAGAGTAATCCCTTAGGCCTTTCCTTCCCTCTATTCCTAATGAGCTAAAGAGCTAGGTTTCCTCCCCTACTTATTCTTTAAAGGGAGGTCTGGGAAAAACCCTCTAAATAAGAAGGACTTTAACGCACGTTTGAAGACCCTTGTGGGTGTTTATACCTGAGAATCCGAAATGACATTCTTAGAAGATGCCCAAAATGGCTTTCGTTGCTGATTTGGCATTCCTATATAATGGTAATTCAGCTTTTAACGATTTCAATGGAACGATTACGCCTTAAAGTATTCGACGTCTTCTTATTATTTAGCAATTGGATCGGGACTCGTGGTTCACAAGTGGAAAGGGAGATTGGTTCGGCTTCGAAGATTCAATACGATGGCATTCTTTCCTTTCCTCCGAGGTTTAGATCCAAAGAAAGAGACAGAGAACTACGGAAGTTGTGCCTTCTTCCTTGGAGCAGAAGAGGATTAGGCAGTTAAGATCCCCCTACTATTCTTTTAACAGGAGAGAGGAGAACCCTTCGGCTTAGATTTCTTGTTACTCTTTGTTCGTTGTCCCCTCTGCCTAGTATTAAAGGATATTGGGAAGAGAAATCCCTTAGGTCTTTACTTCTGGTATTCCTCTGTAGCCTTTGCAGCCAATGAGTTAATACCCTGATGCTCCCCCAGCCATTTCTTTCTAAGGAATTCCTATAACTAGATCCCCAAGGCTTCTATTTATTGTTAATCCTTTGTTTCTTTCCAAGTGATTGATGCCCTATTGGGGTATCAACTCACGATTGTAGCTATTAGCATCTTAACCTATCAGGGATAGAATTGTTGTTATTAGTTTAGTATTAAATCTATTAACTAACTCCTTTAGGTCTTTTCTTAACTCTTCTTTTATATCTCTTGTTCGATAGATTTCATAGGAGAGGGGAGAACTCTAACCCTAAGGTCTTTCTTTCTTGTTAATTTGGATAGATTGTATTATAACATCCGATTTGTTTCCTTACTAGGATAGATATATGAGAAGGATTTAATAGTTGGATGGAAGGATATAAGATTGGAAGAACTCTATCCGGTTTATCTTTCTAGTTGCTAATCGTCTACGAGGTAAAGAAAAGCTTAGCCTCTGGAGCTTGTTCTAATTCTAGTTATTGGTTTATTGGTTCTAGCATCTATCCTATTATCGTACAAGCCGTATTTGTAGTTAGCATCGATTCGTTAGATCGGTATTTTTGGTTATAGCAGCTAAGCGGGATTAACTCTTCTATTTCTTGTTCTTTGGTTTTGGTTATAGTAGTTCTTGAGTTATTGTTCCTTTAACAAAGACAGATGTAACTAACAAAGCTGAATTATTTTATCTTAGTTTATAATTGATAGAAGTAGGATAGATCCGGATGTATAGATTTTAGATCTATAGATGGGAATGATAGAGGCTAGGTTTGGATGGGAAGGATATAAGATAAAGATTTAATCTAACTTTGATAGCAATTAAATCGAAGAATATTGATACATTCTATAACAAATATAAAAGAAGTAGCTACAATAGAACAATAACAACTGATAGGTTAGCTACATTCGCTTCGCTCAGGTTGCCGCTGCAGTAGCTCCAATAGCAGCCATTAAATAGAGCCTTCGGATAGAGTTAAGAGAAGTTAATCTATTCTAACGAGTTGTTTTTCTTCACAACAGCTTTACCGCAGGTTGAGCTACAGAGGGTTAGCTTCACTGCTTTCCTGCTTTCCCGGCTTAGCAGCAATAGAAGAGGTTAAGACAAGACCTTTCAGATAGAGTTAATGGATTAAATCCGAAAGTTATTACCAAATAACAAGAAGTCTAACAGTAGGTTTAAACGAAAGGGCTTTTCTGAACTGCTAACCCGAAAACCTTAGGTTTATAGCTGCCATTAAACGAAGCCCTGGAAGTCAGAGTTAATATCTCATGTCCTAATAAATAGGAGGGTTAGCTTCTCTAAGAACTGCTGCCTTAGATACAAGGGCCTGGCCTCAGTAGCTCGGAGCGGCAGAAAGCCCCGTAAGGGTGCTATTAAAGGGTTATATCCGAACTAATATTAATACAAGGGGTTTCTTTCTTCACAGCTAGGCGGGTATTCCAACTGGCTAGGCTTCAGTTTCGCGTACTCCTCCGTATCTTCTCTCTTCACGAGACTCTTACATACAAAGGTCTAGGTAGCTCGTCATTAGTAATAGCATGAATATTAGATCCGAAAGAAGAGATTAATAGAAGGCAGGTGATCTAATAGCCTATTTATAAGAGATCAGATCCTAAGGAATAGATTAATAGCATAAGCAATGTAAGAGTTGCTTTATCCCGGCTTCATTCTAGGCATGAGTTATAGATCCTAAATAATAGTATTATATTCGATAGAAGAGATTAATATAGGGATTGTAGCTTCATTTTTCGAAGAAATTCCGATGGAAATTCTTCTTTGGTTACCATCCAGTATTAAAATAAGGATGCCTTCTCTCCCTAACAATACCTTCCCCCTGGATTAGACAAAGAGGAAGAGACAAAGAAGAAGAGTCAAATTGGTCGTCTAGGGGCCCGAAGGAATGGTGATTCTAAATCGGTTTAGAAATCTCCTGCATCGTTGAAAGCCCAAATGCAACAGGAAATGCATGAGACTCGAGGACAACTCCTATTCTAAATGCAGGCATGGAACTATGAGAAAACCCTAGGAATGACACACAGACATTGGGCCTAATTAGAAGATTAACCACTCTGACTGGCCAAGCTTAGTCATTTCCCATCCCGCATCGCTTCCACTTCTAATTCCTTAATGGGCTAAGGGAAGGGGACTGAAGCCAATCTACCTTTATATGGGTTGTTCTTGTTTTCCTTGCTTTCTGAGTAAGCCTGGGAAGAAGCATCTTGATCTTCCTTAAAAGTATCCTCCAGTTTTGGCGTTTTCCTTCTTCATACCAAAAAGGAGGATACACGGTATGCGGTATTCCCGGACATGATCAAGTATGAGGCAATGGTTTCCGTCCAAGGGTTTCAAACCAAACAACGGGTACTTTGTTCGACATGTTGACACTATGAGTGGGATCGGGAGGCATGGTTATAGCGAGGAAGGGAAAGGGAAAGGCTGGAAGTTGCCTCTTCAATAGTTGTTCCCGAAGGGCGGATATCCTAGCTTCTATCGTACTCTCTGACTCCCCGAAATGGATTCTTGTTCGTGAGAAAATGACTTTCTTCGCTTATCCAATTCTACTCAATGAGGAAGCAAGACAGCTTGCGATGAATAACCCCATGCATCACAACATTGAAGCCTCCGCCCTTTTGGCTAGAGGCCATTGATCCTTTACCAATCATACAACTCAGAGTGGAAGAGGAAATCAACATAAAAAAAGAGACTTTAGCCGCCCGGCTAGACCCAGTAATTATACATGAAGCAGCTCAATATCTTGATATTCGCCTAGCTGAACTACCTTCGCCAACAGAAATGGTAGAGAAGCTGATCAAGGCAGCAAAAAGGCACAAGAGGCTAACCTCTACAATGGCCCATAGGAGATTACGTGAACGGAAAAGAGAAAGAGCCCTGGTACTTGATCAAAGCCCTGTGCCTTTACCCGGTTACTTTGCTATTAGCCCTTTAACGGTACCAAGAGACAAGAACAAGGGACTTCGACCTAGACAAGAGACAAAACAAGGAGGGAACTCAGTAACTACAGCGGTAATAGAAGAGCTTTCGAAGAGTTCCTGTTCTCGGAAACAACCAACGAAACGGCTTCGGTGCCAAACAATCTCTTTTGACCGAAGACATGGAAAATTACATATAGTAAGGGACTACCTTTCTTCTCTTCTTCTCCTGTAACTATTCGTTATTGTAGCTCCTGTTGCTAATGAATCTCCTAAACAAAGAAGGGACTAGCTTCAACAGAACAAGCAGCTCTTCTGAGCCTGCCTAGCTGGTTGCAAAAGGCAAGTCAATTCAGAACAAAAACTACAACAGGCAAAAGCTGGGAAGATTACCAGCCTAGTTCCCTACTATTGACACAAAGCCAAGCCAACCTAAGCACGGCCCACTAAGCGTGGTGTACGGAACATTGGCCAAAAAGGAATTTACCTAGGCCTAGGGTTTACTATAGAGTTGCAACAAGGGCAGGATTCCTCAGGCAGCTAACTCAATCCCTCGGCTTTATGATACTAATAGTAGAAGTCTGGTTACTTCTTTTATGGCAAGGAAAGAAAGAACTACTATTTACGAGGAGTCAGGCAAGCCGAGAAAGAGATGAATGGCCCTTAACCTATCAATTCATGAATAAAGTGCAGCTGATATGGCATATAGGAGCGAATACAGGTATATCCCGCATTAGAGCAATAAATATCAATAATATCATATGTAAAGGTCAGGTGTGAGCAGCTATTTGATAGCCTATGTCAGTTATACGAGGAGTGGGTGGTTAAAAGCGGTAAGCAATTCACTCCGCAATGGAACATGCCTGACCTTCTTCGGTTTGTAATTGGAGACGAAGCAGCTCAAAACCCAAGCCTTCTTACCGATTACTATTATGACGTGGTCATGCATGGCCAGAGGAGTTCGGTCTGCGAAGATATTTTGGAGACTCTAGATCTATTGGAATTGTCTTCATTGAAGTTTACATTAGATCAACAAGCGTGGAATAGGCAAGGTTGGAAGCTCTTTGTTCAGAAGGAAGGATCGATCAAAGGAACTATTTCATATTTATTACCTATCTTTTATCAGTCAATAGACTTATCCGAAGATAGAAGTAAAGGAGCCGTCAGGCGAAAGCGAGAACTACAAATCCCTGAAAAGAAGAAGAAAATGGAGGAACTAGAAAACAAGACCTAACTTCTATACTATCCTAGGAAATATATCGATTCAAGCAAAGAAAACAACAAGGACTTAGCTATAATAATAAGAGTATTGATAATATACGTTCTTCTCCTATGGCCTCTATAACGTCGTTTATCAATAGATATAATGAAAGTATGTATTAGTTAAAGAATAGCATTATAATATTTCTATATTGAATAAAAACAATAAATAAAACAAAATAAGTAGGTCTTAAATCAATGGATTTAGATCCACCTAGAAATTTGAAATTAGTGACGAGTCAATTCAAAAAGAAAGGCGGGTCTTTCTATAAAGAAAGGCGGTGCTTATTGTCCAATTTTCTTCAAACCCAATCAAATTAAAGTGAATTAAATAATGATGTTTAATTCAAATAGTTAATTTCATTTATAAATCTTTTTTTTTTTAATATTTTTAATGATTCCCTGTACGCGGAATCTTTGAAAAAGTGGGAAATCATTTAATTTATCTTATTAAATCACTTGAAGATTCAAAGACTTATTCATTTATTTTATATTATTTATATATGTATATGATATGTAATATATTTACATATATATTATATAATAAGTGAAAAGGACAGAGACACTTCCCAACCAGAAAGCAAAGTTCCCACTGATGGTATACTTAGTGTAAGCGAGCTCTAAGATCACATCTTTGGAATAAAATCCAGTTAGAAAAGGAAATCCAATTAGGGATAAGCTGCCCATGAGCATCATGGCATAGGTAAAAGGGAACGAGGAGGCGAGATACTTTTCTCATATCATATTAGTACGAGAAACCCTTTCCTCTTCTGCTTTAACTGGAACACAGGCTCCTTTGGTGCCACTCCTGCTCATCCAGCTCGTCGACTAAAGAACTCTGATCTGACACCTGGTTTGCTCTCGGGAAGGAATTACCAATACTGACATTAACTACTGATTTATACTTGGCTTAGACCTTCTTTCCTGGCTGGTTTCTTCAAGATCTCCTCCCTGCTCATTTCCGGGTTCATCTCACACCCAGGAATCCCTAATATAGTACAGGCCTGGCCACGCTCTAGGGTGAACCCTTTGCTTTTCGACCAGCTATTCAAAGACCGATTCTTTCGCTACTATTATATCTCAACTGGTACTAAAGGACTCCACTAATTCCCTCTCATAAAAGGATTCGTACACCATTTCTTCGGACTCATGGTCTCAAATCAGGGTTTCGCTCGAGATCTCCCCCAGGAATAATACCGTTTATCTGCTGCCCTCATTTCACACCTATTATGGATCATCTGACGTCAATCCTACTTTAGGGCAATCTCAGCTGCCGTTTATGGGACATTTAACGCCTCTTCTTATGGATCCCACATAGTCAAAACATACCTTCTTGCTTCCATCTATGCCCATTCCTGACCAGTTATCCCGTGGTATTCCTCTTCTTTTGTTCTACTATATTTCTATTTGTTTACTTTGCTAAAGAGTTAACCAATTCAAGCTAGACTACTAACTAATTTGAAAGCATGGGAGCTTTTTCGGTATAACTGCTGCTCCAACGGCACTTCTGGTTCGTTCCTTTCTTAATGGTACGACTAATGGTTCAGCTATTGAACTCTTGCTAAGCCTGGTGCTTATTAAGCTTTTTCGGTATTCTGAGTTATTCTTACGAACTAGTCTTTTGCCCTGCTGCTTATTCCTTTGATGATAGGAGGTGTCCACTTTATCCACCAAATCCCAATCTTAATACAGAGGTGAACCACTCAAGTGCAAGGACTGCCGCACGTGCCGATCACTCTTGGTCGCTGGTCGATGTACTTTACATATGATATTTATTCGACCATTCCTACTATTTCAGGAAGGGATAGCTAATGTTGTTAATCAGGTGCTACTAATCCAAGAGGCGTGATCCGCGTAGAACTTTGACTCATGGAAGAGTGAAATCCAGTTATTTGCCAATCCTTTGAAAGAATACATCGGAAGGTCCCGGTTTGTCTTTCTTCCGCCTTGTCTTTATCGCCAATTCCTCCAGTCAGGGCTAACAGGCACTACACTTACACCCGCCTTCTCAACGAGACTCCCTAGATACCTAACCCGGTTTATCCAGTAACTAGGAAAGCCAGTAGCCAGTAAGCGCAATCCTCCCTATCGCTTTAGTAGTATCGGTTTTGAACCTCTTCTATAGCAAGGCGGTTTATTAGCTCTTGGTTGGTGCTTCTGTAGCGGGTAGTAGCGGTTGTTAAAGAGTTCTTAGCCCTGTCCCTGACGTTAACCCGTAGAAATCTGGTTAGCCAGATATCTGTAGGGAAAGATCAAGAACCAGAACCATAGCTCTAACTCAAACTCCTATTTGTGAAGTTAACTATGACTGAAAGGGCTTTATTAATACTTACTTCGCAACTTGCCTTATACCTACGGATCTTAGCTAGTCTTTTGCCCTGGCATTGACAGTAGCTCTGGCCTTGTCCTTGTTTCTCTATTTATAGGATATCCTCTCCTCTCTATCGAAACAAAGAAATCATTAACTGATAGGATAGATGCTATAACAAGGGGCTACAGTTAAATCGGGCTTTCAGATACAGTTAAAAGAGCATATCCGGAAAGAATATAAGTAGCTCTATCCCTGAGAGGTTTAGACCCTAAGCTGCAATTATTACTTTAAGAGAAGAACCGTAGGCATACAATTAAGAGATTATATACGAGACATAACCAAAGAACTATTTATCTAACAGTAGGATTAGCTTCTTTTCTTCACCGCAGGTTGAGCTGCATCGCCGCTAGTAGCTACACCTGTAGGCCCAAGGATTAGCTAATAAAGAAAGACCAAAGGGGTATATTTATCTTCTATCCTCTCCCGTCTAACCAAACTATTCTTTAGTAACTGCTGGCTTAGCTGCGTCGGTGATACTGCTTTTCCGATAGGATAGATGCCCCTTAGCAAGACTAGTCGTTGAGTCTTTGTACCTCATAAATAACCTATTGATAGACATCGTTATAAAGCCCTTGGGGAAAGAACGAATATGATCAATACTCTTATTATTAGAGCTAAGAGTAGTTAATGAGTTATGATTTCTTAGTTTAGATTCTATAGATATACTCTTTTAATATCCTCCGAAGGTGACTTGCAACATCGGACCAAGCAAAAGGTAGGGCCCTGCTCACTTTGATTTTATCAGCTGGTTTTGGTCTATGGAACTGGGGTATATTTGTCAACTGTTCATGCTTAGCCTTCAGAGCTTGTGTAGAGTTGAAGAGTTGTTGTCTTTTGACCTTCAGTAGTGGACTGATTCTTCATTTTGAGTCAATAGTTCTTCTTTCTTAGATAGTTCATATTTTAGAATAGTGGTAGCATCCTTAGTTCCTACGTCTATTACATCTATAGGTCGAGTGTCTACCCAGACATTATTAGAATCGAAGACATACTCTCTTTTCGTATTCTTAGGTAGTCCTAGTTTGAGGATCATATCCTTTGATACAATCTGTAGTTTTTTTCCAATCTATTCTGAAGCCACCTATTGCATGAAATCTTGAATTAGCCGCTTACTAAAGGAAGTTCAAAAAGGTCGGAGATTCTCCGAGGTAATCCACAAGGTCAGCAAAGAGCCGAGAAAGGAAACTTGATGACAGGTTTTGTGATGAGTGTTTAGCAAGATCGAAGGCGATAACCAGAGCCTCATCCCGTTTGCTTGCATTGTATATTGAAGGGAGTAGCTTAGCTGCAGAGAGTTACAGAAGTTGGAGTATGAAAATATGAAGTATATTTTCCTTGAGAAAGAAGCACAAAATTGAGTGTCACATTACATTTACGTCACATAAAGATTGTGCTCATTATTTTGTGGAAGAAATTCAGTACGGAACTGAAATTGCCTAGCTTTGCTTAAACTTGCCTTAATAAAAGGTGAATGAATCCAAGCATAAGTGTGATTTCTATTTATTGCTGTCTTAAAGAATTTAATTATTTTGGTTTGATTTGCTTGAGAAATTAGAATATTTCTAGTACTCATGACTGAGTCATGACTCATGAGATATCTTTTTTGGCAAATTTCTCTTTATTGAAAAATATACGTAGTTTATTTTATTTAAAGATCCCTAGCTCCTTATCTATGTTACTCTTTCCGCTTATGAGAGACTTCAGGTTTGTTTTTTTTCCCTTTCAAAAGAATCCGACGCCGAAAGGGTCACTCAAGCAAAAGAAAGGCCCACAGCCTATTCGATAGCTGCCTAAGCTCGCTTCGTTGCTTACCAGTTGTTATGCAGATCTTCCATACCTACCTTGATCGTGCTACCTCGTCTTCTAACATGAAGTCTTCCTTTGATCTATTCCTCAGGTCTCTTTCGACGAGTTGTTCCCTTGTTTCAGTAAACTTCCTTTACATAATTCTTAGGGTCGTCAAATCCATTCTTATAAGTTAGGGTCTTACTGAGTGTCTTGGTTCCCGAAGTATCTGCTGATTTCCTCCCCTAAAGGGGATACCTAGTGTTCTTCTTTGTCCTTTGTTCGGCTAAAGCCCCTTGCCCTTGGTACTGGCTCTTGGTACTTGATTGTAGAAGAGTTCGAGTTCCTTGTTTCTTCCCTTCACCAAATCTACTGAGAAAGTGTATAGCAGCTTCGATCTGATCTTAGTAATGTCATCCATTTTCAATGGGTTCCCTACGCCTCTTGCTATTGCAAAGATAATTTCCGACCCCGGGGAATCGAACTGGTTTTATTGCAGGAATAGTAAGCTCTGGTTTGAAGCTCTGATACCACCTTGACAGATTGATTGAGAAAGGCTCAATCTTCCAAGAGGAACCAGAAAGAACAAGAGTTGCTCAGATTTGAAACGGATAAAAATGGACTATTGAGCAGGGCTACTGAGTGCTCCTGTAGAGCTTGGCATTGGCCTGCATCCATTTTACTTAAAGTCATTTTCTAATGAACCTTCCTACTCAAGAAAACTTCAAGTCTGCTAAGCTTTCCTGGGGATGAAGGGATCCGAATGTGCACCTCCTAATGATCCTTGAATGAGGCAGAGAACGAATGCTGAGTAGAGGGAGAGGAGTAAGGAATGAGATGTGATCCTAATGCTTGGGCAAAGGATTTGTCCTGGCTTGGAGGGGGAGGATGGAGGTTTGAGAATCCCCGGTCGGCTAGGCAGTAACTGCGGACCCTGTCGATCTATCAGTTCGTCCAGTAGGGCATAGATAAAGATCAAGGACGATATTTCAGTCCCACAGAGCGGGATCCGCAGATCCTTCTTGTTAAAATAAAATGAAAACCCCAAACAATTTCCTCATTCTATTGACCCTAGAGGAATTGCAATTGCGGGAGAATTCTAAATGTTCAGATGGCACCACCTCCACCTGCAGAAGTGAAAGATACATTAGCAGATGTTGGTACCACTTATGCAAGAGCTGACACTACAGTTGATGCCAATTCTTCTGAGGTTCTTTCTGATATGCCATCCATTCCTTTTCTTGTTGATCTTTCTGATCCAGCAACGGATGATTCTCTTCCGTCTTCTACACCGGTTCCTCCTGCTCAGCAGCCTCCTACATTCTTTGTCTACTTTTGATTCCATTCATCCTATGGTGACCCGGAGTCGTGATGGTACCCGGCGACCACGAGCATTCTTTTTGTACGGGCTGGCTGAAGTCCTTTCTCATCTAAAAAGTAGAAGACATTGATTTACGGATCGAACTGCAGCTAGCGATTCCGGACAGGGACTCTGCGCCCCAGCCTCGGGGATCAATAGACTAAGGTCGTTGGCAGGACTTCTACCATTTCATAGTGACTTCTCACACGATCTCCCTTCGTGGCCGATCCCCGTTTGAGCCTTTTAGCGACTCCCTAATGGAATGGAGGACTCAAGGTCAAAGATTGGAATTCATCCATTCCCTCTACTTAGAGCAGTTATACTACTTTTTAGGAATCTCTTCTAGACCAATCTATCATCAACATCCAAGCTGGGAATCTTAAACGAACGCTCGGAAAGGGGTATTCTTCTTTTCTGTAGTTACTAGAGAATTCCCAATTCGATTGTTATTTGTGGTTCACAAAGATTCCGTCTTCTACTTTCTCATAGACCGAAACCTAAAGACTAAGCGAAGGAACTTGCTTGAATGAAGACACCTTCTTATCTTACTCTTACGATATTTCTAGTAGTTAGATTCAAAGCTCGTCTTGTTGCCAAAGGTTTCCATCAGCGTCCTGGTATTGATTATTCTGATACGTTTAGTCCGGTCGTTAAACCTACCACTATTCGCCTTGTTTTGAGTTTAGCACTGTCGAGGGCTTGGTCTCTTCGGCTACTGAATGTGAACACGAGATCTTTCTTTAGGATATTTATTGATCAAGGCTTTAGACCCTGCAGATACTCCTAAACCAGATTCATAGGACTCACCCTGTCTATTACATAGATCCTCTGTAACGAAGAAAGAATCAATCTCTTCTAAAATGCATAAATGGTCTTAACTCTCTTGTTGTTCCCTAATATAGAGCCTGCTGCTCATTCCTTTTAGAGTTCTGAACATTCGGAGATAAGATAAAGGGCATTGCACCCCCGGGGAAGTTATCTCTAAGCCGCTTTTATATATAAAAATATAATAAAGAATAGCGAAATAAATAACTTTGGTTAAACTGAACCGAATGAGATGGGTTACTATATTCTTAAAAATCCATTTAACCAAGCAAAAAATGCCTTTTTTCCCTTTAAGGAATAAAAGACGACATATCCTTAGAATGCGTGAGAAAATGAGTGGGGTGCCCGGAACCGCTCCCGCCTGGCCCTTTGGCCTTGAAAATTCAACACGAAGGAGGTCGCGGGTTTGTGTTTCTCCGGCCCAAAGAAAAATGACTGGATACTCGAGCAAAGTTCGAGCCCAGGTTCGCCGCGACATTCGAGCGCAGGCCTTGAAGCCAGCCGGCGAATCGAGAGCGGTATAAATGTACTTTTGATACGTGTTTTTCGAGGCCCGGGTGCTATGAATTCCAATACGGTAACCGCTTTTGAAAGCGGGGATATGCGTAATGATGATAGCCTGACATCCAAGCTTTAAGTTTTTTAGTCGTTGGCAAATCTCCTCAACTGAAAGGTTGCCTTTTTCATATTCTATAATAATGTACTGCCGAAGAACGCCGCCTGTTGTTTGCATAGGCGTTCCTGCGGGAACATCTGCAAAAAGCCACCTCCAAAAGAAGTGGATTTTCATTTTCAGATATAAAAAAAAAATTTCGATCAGCCGTTTTAGGGCAAACGGATCAAATGGGCTTTGTGCTTGGCCCGCAGGAACATCCACAATAGATCCAGTGCGCTTGACAAGATCTCCTTCTTTTTCTTCTGTTTAGGTCTCTTCTGCTGTTCCTTGATCTATGAACTAAGGGTTGTTATTTCCCATCTCTATTCTTAATAGATCCATCTGATAGGAATTCCTAGCTTGACTGTTAAGGGGATTTCCCTGCCATTAGAGATTCCCAGCAGTAAAGGAAGGATTAAATAGGTGTTAGAGAATCCCCCTCGGATTACTATAGAAGAAGGATATATGAGAAAGAAAGCCCTAAGGTTGCTGATTTCTTGTTACTCGTTTGCAGCTCTGCAGCCTTGAGCTATGAGTTAGGAATTGCCTTGATGCCCCCCTTCTAAGGATATAGGGAATTAGGTCTTTTCTTCCTCTTCTTCCTTTGTAGCCAATGAGCTAAATAGGCGTCTGATGCTCCCTCGCCCGTTACTAAGAGAGAGCAGGAGAGGAGAGAAGAGTAACCCATGCCAATCTGAGAATAGATGTTCTTCCTCTATAGCGGATAAAACGATATCTATCAGTAGACAATTCATTAGGTACGAACACTCAAAGAGTTGATTAATCTATCGCTTTGGCATATATAATATAGGCATAGCTTATATCCATATATCCGGATTAATTAGTATATCTAAGGAATGCCTATATTCGTAATATAAAATATCCTATGAAAACAATAACTACTAAGCTAGGGAATTTCCCGAAAGAAAGATTGTTCTCTATTAGTAAGAGAATCTCAGAAGCTAAGCTTTGAAAAGGCACTGCTCTAACCGGCGTATGTGCCTAGATTAGGACTAGCTGCTTAACCGGCCACTTTACTCTTTCCTATCCCTATGGGAATTCTTCTATGACTCATGGCTCAAGGCCATGGATCACTCTTACTATAGAGAAATCCTTTAATTGAACTCCTCGGACTAAAATATTATTCGTTATCTTCCTATAGGCGATATAACGAAGTTTATCAATAGTAGCTATGATTTCATTACTAATATGCTTAATAGGAAGAGTAACTAAAAGAGTAAGCAAAGATAAGACTAGGCTTAGATTTAACAAATAAAACAAATATTATATATTGCATTTCATTACACAGCCAAGTAGGAGGAGCATTGCACCTAGGCAGCGTTGAGTCGCTGGGCACCGCGCAGGAGAGGTCTTTCACCAGGCATGTGAGCTTCTGACCTTTAGCTTTGTCCTCCTCGGGTCTATCAATTCGAGCAGCTATACGAGAGTCTTTGGCCACTAAGTAGGAGAGATTGTTGTGGGTCTTTAACTGTTACTTTGAATTTGCCAGCAGGATTAGTACCAGTGAGTTGATCAATCGGTTCCAATTTAATTACTTCTGAATAGTTATAGCTGAGTTGTCCATCCGCTTAGTCACATCTGCCGATGATTACGATCGTGCCACTCACTAATACGTCGCAGGTTCCTGCTGTATTTCTGCCAGAACTGAGGAATTCTATTAAACACTGGTCAGGGAACACAGTAGGTGAGTTGGAGCCGCTACTTTGGCTTTATAAGGAGCAGCTAATGGCTTTATAGCTTATTCCGGTTATAGCTGTATGCCTTAAACGGAGCCGTTACTTTATAAGTAGTTGGTATTGGTACTTTATAGGGATTTCTATAGTTGATTGAATGAATTGAATATGGCAGCTAGAGCAGTTGTTAAAGAGTTGTAGCTCGCCGGTTCTTTTAGGCTTTAATGATGGTGTAGCTCATGGGCTTATATCGTCTACTACTTCTATTGATATCTCCTGAAAGCTTAATTCAATTGTAGCTTGGAGTTCTTTATTAGAGGACATATACTTGTTTAATATCTACCCTAGGGACTTGTTTAACCGAAGCTACTGTAACGACTTCCATCTGAGTGCATCCGAAGATAGAAGGAGTGGCTTGGCGTCCCGACCATTTCATCATCCAATGAGGAAATGGAATAAGGGACTACCTTTCTTGCAGCTACTACCCCACCCCTGCAATTCCTGAGTCATCGAAGGAATTGAGTAAAGGGTGGCATCCATTACTGTAGCTATGAGTTATGAGCTACTGTTGCTATGCAGCTACCGTAGACATCCTTTAGGATGGCTACTCCTCTTTAGCAGCTTTAGCTACTCTATGAGGAGCTAAACAACACTCCTATGTTAGCTATAGCTAACGCCTGTTAGCATGTACTACCTATAGTACTTTAGTACTTATATGCAGAACCCTATATGCTGCTCCAACAGCATGTGTTAAGCATCTGAGAGCGTCTCTTACGAGGGCCTCGTCCCCTCTCTTTATAGTCGAGCGCCACTTCGTCCCCTTAGGTTTGTGAAAGGGGCCAAGAGCTTGAACTCCTAGCTACAGGGCTACCGGTGCTTCGCTTCCCCTAGCATCATTAGCTCGTTAGCAGCAGTAAAGGGGAACATATAGCTCATCTTCTGCCCAATGCGGTACCCCCGTTTTTTGGTTCCCATTGGGTTTACCTTGTTCACAGGTCGACCCCATGGCAGCAAGAAAAGGCGATCTTGTGCTATACTCCGGTGATCTCTTTCCCTTAACCTTAAAGGGCACGCAAACTCCCATCGTGTCCCAGATCACATTCCGTGAATCGAAAGGGGAAGCCTACTCATCTATCAGCTCCTCTCGTAGATCGGTGCGGTTTTACGAAGCGTCTAAGCACAGTTCACTCACGTTGATCAATCAAGAGGGTTGCCGCCACTCCTTAAGGTTACCTCTTCACGAAATTGGCGAAGTTCCGGAAGAATTGATGCCATTTTCGTTCAACTGGGACAGCCGCTTACTTAGAGTTTTCGGGTTGTATTCCCAAGCACCTTTGGTTATTGGTTGTGGTACTTTTTTGATCTTTAGGTCTTTTACGAGCTCTTGGGAACCCATTCAAGGTCGACGATCGCTCTAACTGGTATGTACGGGTATTACGTGAGGGTATTGTTTCCAGTCGAGATCAAGAACAACGTTCGCTTGGTTCATAAAGAGATTAGGTCGGAAAATCCACCTTCTTCCCAGGTCAAGTCCCCCGCTAGCTAGAATGGAATACGGAACGCAGGGACGTATACTGTAGAGAGAATCGTCTTCGATCAAGGTAAAGAGTGCTTAAGCACCACCTACGGATTCTTTCTACTCGTGACTACGAGATTGGATCTCTCTCTAGTACGCTCACTACGGTAGTACAGATAGCTCCCTGCCCTGCACGTCTTTCGACTGCGGCCTCATCTGCAGGTGCAGGATTCTGTTCACTTAGAGCATTCTCCCTATGATAGAGCGCTAACGGACTATTCTCTTTCAGACCTTGCTTCATATCCTCTGGCTGTACGTGTACGATAGAGGTCTACAGGACAAGAGATACGAGCTAATCAACCGGTACGTCCGTAGGGCTCAATCGATAGGGCACTCTAGCAGTAAACTCTCCTTCTTGTTCCTTTTAGAGAGACAGACGTAACTACCTATTCTTAACCGAAGGAGAGTTCTGGCATCTCTTTTGAGAGGCTAGAACAACATATAGTAGTGTTTCCTCTTCTCTTGTTATTGGTTCTTCGCTCCTAACTTGCAGTTCTTTGGTTATCGTAGTTCTGGCTCCCCTATTCGAGATAGAAGAAACTCTAAACAACCAAAGGTCAGTTAGAGCTGAGCTATTTGTTCCTGCTGCTCCTCGTTCTTTCTTCCCTTTAAGGAAAGGTCTGGGAAATAGCTGCCTTCGGTCTTAGTTTTCCTTTCCCTTGTCCTTGTACCCGGTATTTACCTTGTTATCCGGCTCTTGGACCTGTACTTGGGCTATTGACCGTATCTGTTCTCTTGCTTTAGCCCTGGGTGGAACAGAAACTGGGACTTACCCCGACCTTGGCATGGGACATGTAATCGGGCATGAAAAGGGACTTGAACTCGGCTTTGCCCATGTCTACCAAACAAGATCAGTGCATCTGGCGTAAGACGTTGGAACATATCGAGGTATGACTCATGATCGGGTCTTTTCACGTCTCAACGCTTTCCACCGCCCCTTGACTTGGTTGTTTGGGTGTTATGAGTCAAAGTACTTACTTCTCGGGTATTACCGCCGGTTCCGTTTCCTTGTACCGATTGGGTGTTTCACTCTTTAGCAAGTACAGGACATAGGGCGAAAGACAATAGCCAAGAGACAAAACAAGAGGCGCTTGACTCATGTTACATCGGCTTGTTCCATATGTACTGATATTGTAGTCTTCACGGAGAAAGTTAGGACAAAAACTCATACTCTGATTTTAGAAGAGAAGAGGATAGTCCGAAAATCCCGTCAGGAACAGACAGGGTGCATCCGAGCAGGGATAATAGTCTAAGAGGAGGCAACTGCCAGAACAGGTTTCACAGTGTTGAAAGGTAGAGATTCATCCCCTGTTCTTGTTCGAGAATCCGCAGCAATAGATAAGACTGTTGGGATTGTTGGTGGAAGCTCTCTCTGTCGGTATTACTGCTGCACTCGGTGCAGTGACTCTTGCCTTTAGTATAGTATGAATAGGCATGTGCCATGAGAACTAAATAAGTCCCACTAACAACGGACACTATTCTTCCTATTCGCATAGCCCTTTCTTGTGCATCATAGGCTTTCGGTCCTTGCTTCTTAGCGCTCCGTGGGTCAACCAGGCTAGGTCCTACCACTTCTTCAAACCGGGGCTTTGATCGAGATAGAAGGACAGAGAGCAAGGAGCTAAGTGCTAGACGATAGTTTGGTCACATAGGCCGCTTAGGCTCTTTGCAAGAGTAGGCTGCTTATGTCATTCTCTTTTTCCTCTTCCTCACCGGGTCTTGAGTCAGTTAGGTTTCACCCGAGTGACGGGATGGCACCAATGGATAAGGGGACCTCTAGTTAGGCAAGCACTGATGAGGGGGGCGTGTGGGTTAGTCCTTTCTGGTTCCCGCTAAACTAAGGCCGCAGAGGAGTCCACTGTGACAGCCACCTTCCGTCTGTCCCTCCATCCATACAGAGCTGCTTCATTAAGGTCCCTGTACCATGGCTTTTGTCATGCTAAAGCCGTTGATAGCTAATCATCGGCCTGGCTTTAATCAATACCCAATTCATTTAATACGTTCGATGATCTGAGTGCATCCGAAGATAGAAGGAGTGGCTTGGCGTCCCGACCATTTCATCATCCGATGAGGAAATGGAATAAGGGACTACCTTTCTTGCAGCTACTACCCCACCCCTGCAATTCCTGAGTCATCGAAGGAATTGAGTAAAGGGTGGCATCCATTACTGTAGCTATGAGTTATGAGCTACTGTTGCTATGCAGCTACCGTAGACATCCTTTAGGATGGCTACTCCTCTTTAGCAGCTTTAGCTACTCTATGAGGAGCTAAACAACACTCCTATGTTAGCTATAGCTAACGCCTGTTAGCATGTACTACCTATAGTACTTTAGTACTTATATGCAGAACCCTATATGCTGCTCCAACAGCATGTGTTAAGCATCTGAGAGCGTCTCTTACGAGGGCCTCTCTCCCTCCCTCCTCCTCTTCAGCACACTGGAAAGCAACACGGAATTTAGCCTTTAAAGAGGCCTTTCCGTCGAAGTTTTCCAATGAGTTTTGTATTGATTGTGTTCTGAATCGGACGTCAGTCGGTCGCTTCGGCTTAGTAGCTCCAATTGGTTAATTGGTTTAACTGAAGCTATTGCTTTATTTGCTTTAATGATGGGGTTCACTTATTTGATTTATTGATGACATAGGAATAGGTATAGGCGCCTTAGCAATAGGTGTAGCTATTGGTGCCAAGTAACTGGTGCATTAGTAATAGGCATTGGAGCAGGAGCCGCTACAATCGCATTAGTAGGAGCATCTACTATTGCTTTAGCTGTACTTATTGGTTTAGGTAATACAGTTAATTTCTTTAATAGAAGGAAGGACAGCTAAAGAGAAGTCAACAGAATAGTAATTCCTGAGTTAAAAGCATTAGCTGGAGCAGAGCATTTGAATAAAGAATACTGAGATGATCGGAACGTCTTGTTTCAGTTGTAGCCTGGTAGTAGGGTGTGGGGCGGGCCCCACGTGTCAGTTGTTGGCAGCTTGGCGTTCAGGGAACATAGTAGGTGTAGCTCAACTGTTGGGGCTTCAGTATATTGGTTCACTCACTCGCTTCGCTTTAGCTATGATGGTATAGGCGCTTCCGATGGGGCTTCTTTATTGATGGGTTTCTTGCTATCCAGGAAATAAAGAAGCTAAACGAAGTTCTTATTCTGATGCCAAAAGGCGAAGCCGAGAAGCCAATTATACGGGGCTTATGCAAGTAACGATGCCAAAACTCTGATGAAGAGCCCAAGTAAGGATGCGAACCGGGAACCCGTACTTACCATTAACCTTGGCAACCGCCCTGGACAATGCCACTGCCAAAGACAAGTACAAAGGATACCATTTCTCTTCTTGAATTCGAACAAAAGGGCAGGCAAATATGACTGATGAGTTAACTAGTTCGAGCTTTGCTAACCTTGAAAGAGAGGAACACAACTCAGCGAAAGACACCTACGGATATCTCGATTTAACCCTCCACTTTTCTTCTTACGACGGGTCTTACTAAGAGGCCATTACAACATCCAAGAGAACAAACGAAGATCAAGCGCAGTAATGGAATGGTTCTCTGGCTAAACACCAGAAGAATGCGAGTTCAATCCCCGCCTACGCTATTAACACCTCAGGTTTAAGTTTCCATCAATACGATCGGCTTGAACAACTAAACTAGAGAGGAAAGAAAGCAGTTGGAGGGGAAGGAACTAGATAGATTTGATCTAAGGATTTGCTGGATAGATCCGGCTATAAAGATTAGGTCCCTAGGGCTTCGATAGATTGTTTAGAGGGATTTCTTAATCATAGATGTTAGGTTTTATCTTTCTTTTTACTTCCCTATATTCGTTAGATCGGTATTCCTAGTTTTGTTCGATTAATTCATTTAACTATATCTTACAGGGCTTCGTTTAACTGCAGCTAAGGGTCATCTATTCCTTTCACACCTCTCTCTCTATCTATAGCAATCGCCTTGCATGCACTCTCAGTCTTTTCTTTCCGAAAAGATTTGGGTACAAAACAGTCCCTTTTTCTCGTTATCGCCCTTATTTTTATCACTTTATGGGGGTATTTTGTTCTTGATATTCAGATTCATTTTGATGATCTCCTAGATTTAGCGGGGTACTTATCGGGTGCCTGCATCATCTTCATCCGCTTATCCAAAGGTAGTCCCGCATGACCTTTAGGAAAGACGGTACGAATCGACCTAGAAGCGAACTTCTAAATTTCGTAATAGAAAGAGATCTTATTCAAAGGGCTCTTCACAAATCGCCTTCGCTTAGTAGCACTACTCTTGCTATAGGTTAGGGAGGGCTTCTTTAGCGCATAGCTAGTTCAAACAACGATTGGGGAATTCGGGTCTTCCAATCAATCTTTGTGAAAAACCTCTTTTCCGGAACAAGAGAAGCAGGAATGGTACCAATGGCGCGGATTCCTATTGCTTTTTTCCAACTGGGATTAGTGAGACCCGAAAGGTAAAGGCAAAAAATCTAAGACACTGTTAGGTGACCTGATATCTACGACCTGAAATGGTCAAACCCTTTTTCTTTTACTTTGACTACCTTTCTCTTTAACTAGGAATGCTAAAAAGGCTATTCTTCGATCTCTCAAATTCTCGGATCAGTCTTGGATCCTATGCTTTATTTATTACTAAAAAAATGCCTTTCATAAACCCTTCCCATTTCACTTATGTCTTGACTAGAAGGCATCACTCTCTACCAGCTTCTTCAACAAGAGATTATTGAAACTACGCTAATGGTTCTTGAAGACTCGACTCTAAAGGCTGCTCTGCCACCTAGGGGATAAGGATACCTTCTCCCGGGAAAAGAGAGCTAACAGGAATAAAATAATAGGACTGCCAGTTATAACTGAGGACTAGTAGTTAACCTACCCTTACTAAGGAGCGAACGATCTCCAGGCCAGAGCTATTCTTATCAGTGCTTCTAGGCGGTCCATAAGAAATAAAATAATACGTTGTTGGATAGGAGCGAATAGGTTTGAGGCTAGTGCTTCTGCCTTACAGTCTGACTTCAGTCCTATTTCACCTGACGGGAATTCACTAAATCGAATTACTTCTCTTCTCTCTATCAGGAAGGACGCGTAACTCAATCTAATGAGATTTTGTTTTCCACGAGCCTACTTCATTAGTTTCATTCATCACACGAAAGAATAGAAGAACAAGAGACGGGAAGATCCTTAGGAGAAGATTACCTTTTATGGCTTTTCTTTAGTCTGATTCTTTAGGAAATTCCCAGGGGAAGAGATTGGATGAGCTCTATTAGCTAGATGTTGTTCTATTGACCGAAATAGGCCGGCCGAATCTTCTCATCATGTAATCTTCCTGATGCCAAAAGATAAGATCCGTAAGGACGATATAACTTAATAGATAGAGCTAATGGATCTAGCTACTGGCTTTAAATGATTTAGTCTATCAAGATCTAAGATATAAGCTTTGGATTTCTATATTCAGATCGGGATATAAAGATTAGGCTTCGATAGGCAGGATATATCAGGTTTAATAGAACGGATATCAGAGTTTGGTTCTTTCCTATGTGAGATATCTCTTACTAGGGCCTTAGACTTGACCTGATACCTGAACTTGATCCTAGCTTCTTGCTATATCCAATAGAAGCTGACAGTTTTGCTCTACCTCTACTTCGATTAGCAACAATTGACCAGGAGCTTCTTCTCTATCTTTCTTTTCCACGCCTTTACCGAACATCGGTCATCGGTCAACTCAACCAGAGGTTGACACGCTTGGTGGTACTGGACTGGCGGTACTGGTGGTTTCCTACCCTATTCCGATCCTCTGACCTTCTCTCTTCTCCTTCACGTCTTACTAAAGGATCATCTCCCTTTCCCTTGCCCTAGCCCTTACCAGAGCCAGGGACCATAACAAAACCATAGAGCAGACCCATCAGCAGAGAGCCCATCCGTTACGCTTAGTCTTAATTCCCGATGCTTACTCTTAATGCCAATCCGAAGACCAAGTCGAAGACGTAGCCCAAGGGAAGTTACAAGTAGGCGACTCCTTAGCAAAAGAAAGCCAAACCGTAACACCCTATCAATACCCAGCCATCCATAGGGGTCTTCTCCCCAGAGTCCATCGTCTCCCGTTGGTAGCTGCAGCCATTGATCCCATTCCTGGCCAGATAGGAAATAAGTCCACCGTCCCGTAACCGACTCCTGACCGGATATGCTTGAAGCCTAGCCGAATTAACAAAGCAAAGGGACTTCCTAGCCAGAGAAAGCAAGCAGAATAGGAATATGAATAGGCGAGCCGCTACACCGAGCCGGATCCGAAGTAGCTCTTCCGAAGCCAGTATTTCCAGTAAAGCCATTCCCGTCGGGAGAAGTAGAACAGGGAAGCCTTAGTCACCGATTACCGGGCCGGCAACTCAATTAGCAACAGCTGGAAGTGGAATCAACGCTAAAGCTCCTTAGCCCAACCAATGGCTGGGAGGAACCGTGAAAGCCAGTGATGCCATACATATCCAGCCCCCACGCCAGAAGGAATAGGCAACTCCGATACCGATTTCGCTACGGATGAGCTGCACCGATTACGATCTCTTTCTCTCCTCTCCGAGCTGCTTCGCTCCTCAAAGGGATACATATTCAAGACTTGGTACCAATTCTCCCGCTTTTCGGCTAAACCGCCACTAGAATGTCTTTCTCCAATCGTTTAGATCGTATAGGTCTAAGAACCCGTTGAAGGGCCAGAACGTTAGTTATGGTGCCCCACTAAAGGCAAATACAAAATCAACTATGACAAATGGACCAGAAAGTGCAATGTCTCTCTCTATTCATAAATTTATTTCTTTCCATCCTTTCTATCTTTCCTTTTCTTAAAGCTAGTGTAAATGAATCCTTTGTTCTAGTTTGAATCTTAGGCTTGGGATTCCTAAGTAAAAAGATAGGTATTTAGATATCTAGTAGTCTTAGCAGTCAGATTATCCTATCGAACTAGTCAGCTAGAATTGCAACTAAAAACTCCTATTTAGGAAGGGAACCTGAAATCAGCTATCACGCTCGAAGGAGATTTGAAGCATGAATTGAATATAAAAGGTGCTAATTCGATCTCCTTCAAACACGCCTAAAAAAGTCACTTTTTCGATCAATTCGCCATCTCAAACCTTGGATTCCTTCTTTATTTGTCTGCCAAAGCCAAATGGTTAGCACTATTAGAATGCAGAATAATCAAAATATAGAAGAAGACCGGTTCACCAAATTAGACTACTGCAGAAAACAATTCACTATAGCAAGCGGACTTTCTCTACTCTACGAGCTTTCTCTTTCAGAGCCTCTTAACGAGAAAGTCTCATATTGGTTTCTTGAAAACTACAAATACCTCTTGATCTTTAGTACACCGAAGACGGCAAGGGATGCTCTTCTCGGTCAACCACATCTCAACCTGAACTTCAACTTCCCAGTTTAAGTACCCTTGAACAGAAGCAACGGAAGAACATCCCGACTTTTATCCCTACTAACAATACTACTTGGCACGACAATAGGGCTTTCCCTTCTACTAGCCACTCGGCTTTCTTGCCTTCGGGGTCGGTCAGGAAAAATTCCCTTGAACAAGCCAAAGCTTCAGCAGGAGAGTCTTGAATTGAACAAGGAAAGATTACTCAGGCAGATGAACCAATCCCTTGACTTTCAGGTAGTCGAGAGATCCTCTTCTAACTTCTCCTTTCCTACTAGTTCAACTCAACTCCTTAAGAGTCACCCCCTATACTGAATTCGCTTAGTAGGGCGAGGTAGCGTCTTCGGATCTTGTTTCATATTTAAGAAGAGTTTCTTTGCTCCCGGTTCGGTTGAGCTTCTTTCTTCGGTCTCAGCTCAGACTAATAAGCCTTATTTACTGGCTCAGTAAGGGTAATAGCGACAATGTGTCCCTTCCGGGTTAGCCTTTCCTCCTGTTACATTTCTTCTAAGTCATGCCCAGCGCTACATGCCTTTCATGCCGGTAGCAGCTATGCTTTTAGCGACATTCAGGACAGAAGAAGCGGACATCTTTGGTATTTAAGACAAGAACTCGTAAATCACCGCCTGCATGCACCACTGCCCGTTCTCGGGGTTAGGAGGACCCTTTACTCCTGGTTGAGGAACATATTTGTATATATAATGCTAACACTGAACGCTTCCCTTGCCCCTGAAACCTATGCCTTTTACTTCACTCAGAAGCCACCGCTTAAAACAAGGTTTGATGCCCTCACGGACAACCCACTCATGAGCATGCCCGAGATGCCGTTGAATCCTATCTTTTTTTCCATTTGGATTTTTTGATTGCCCTTACCCTATTGCTACTGCTATTGTTGGGGAAAGTGGCACTGATTTCGTGTCTGATTCGATGCCATCTTAAACTATTCAGTTGCTTCCGTCTTCCAACCATCTAAGACCGGATTCAATAGAATAGCAGCTGGGTCGTGAACAAAAGCCTGAAGAAAGAAATGAAAGAAGAGATTAGAAGCTATTGAAGGTTGCTTTCATAAAGCCCATACAACACCCCATTTGGTTGACAAACATAGTCCCTATCAAGAAGAATGGGAAAATCCGCTGTTGTGTTGATTTATTAGACCTAATTTTAGCTTGTCCGAAGGATGACTTCCCTTTGCCAAACATGGATCTGCTCATAGACGCAACAGCTGGGCATGAGATGTTTTAATCATCTGCTTTTGGAAGAAATCCAAGAATTTCTTGGGAATCCTACAAGATCGGTTCGTTCTTTTTTCTCTGATAGATGGTTAGAACTTCGTCTGGGTTCGAATCCTACTGAGAGGTCCACTAGAGATCAGAAATTGTTGAAGAAACAACAAGATCTTTCTTTTGTCCCTTCCAGGCGATCGGAAAATAAAGAACTGGTTAATATATTCAAGATAATTACGTATTTACAAAATACTGTCTCAATTCATCCTATTTCGCCAGATCCGGGGTGTGATAGGGTTCTGAAGGATGAACCGGATATGGACAGTTCCAATAAGATTTCATTCTTGAACAAAAATCCATTTTTTGATTTATTTCATCTATTCCATGATCGGAACAGGGGAGGATACACGTTACACCACGATTTTGAATCAAAAGAGAGATTTCAAGAAATGGCAGATCTATTCACTCTATCAATAACCGAGCCGGATCTGGTGTATCATAAGGGATTTGCCTTTTCTATTGATTCCTACGGATTGGATCAAAAACAATTCTTGAATGAGGCCAGGGATGAATCGAAAAAGAAATCTTTATTGGTTCTACCTCCTATTTTTTATGAAGAGAATGAATCTTTTTCTCGAAGGATCAGAAAAAAATGGGTCCGGATCTACTGCGGGAATGATTTGGAAGACCCAAAACAAAAAATAGTGGTATTTGCTAGCAACAACATAATGGAGGCAGTCAATCAATATAGATTGATCCGAAATCTGATTCAAATCCAATATAGTACCTATGGGTACATAAGAAATGTATTGAATCAATTCTTTTTAATGAATCGATCCGATCGCAAGTTCGAATATGGAATTCAAAGGGATCAAATAGGAAAGGATACTCTGAATCATAGAACTATAATGAAATATATGATCAACCAACATTTATCAAATTTGAAAAAGAGTCAGAAGAAGAAACGGTTCGATCCTCTTATCTTGATTTCTCGAACCGACGAGAGATTCATGAATCGGGATCCTGATGCATATAGATACAAATGGTCCAACGGGAGCAAGAATTTCCAGGAACATTTGGAACATTTCGTTTCTGAGCAGAAGAGTCATTTTCAAATAGTGTTCGATCAATTATGTATTAATCAATATTTGATTGATTGGTCTGAGGTTATCGACAAAAAAGATTTGTCTAAGCCACTTCGTTTCTTTTTGTCCAAGTCACTTCTTTTTTTGTCCAAGTTGCTTTTCTTTTTGTCGAACTCACTTCCTTTTTTCTGTGTGAGTTTCGGGAATATCCCCATTCATGGGTCCGAGATCTACATCTATGAATTGAAAGGTCCGAATGATCAACTCTGCAATCAGTTGTTAGAATCAATAGGTTTTCAAATGAACTAGCAGAGCTACTACCAGGTTCAATGCCAATACTACCAACTTCGGAAAACAAGACAAAAGGGATCAATTCCCGTCTCTTTTGTCAAATGGCAACTCTAAAGGAGCGAAGAATTCCTAGTTTCACGTACATCTATCATATCAAAGGAGGTAGCAAAGGGCCTTATAGGCCTCGCTAGGAAGACCTATTTTAGTAAGAGTTTGGAATGGAAAGATCTGGTAATTAGAAAGGATTAGCTCTTGCTTTTCGTTCCTTGGTCTTTCATTAGGGAGTGGAAATAGTATAGTTCGATTTCTAATGTATAATCACTCGAAGCAGGTGTGAAACTCATGATATAAGGCTCGTTTGTTACCCTCGTCGATAGTTTGTACCTCACAAAACGAAATGCTCTCTCCTTTTGAGTTGTCTTTTGACCCGGAATTGAATCCGAAAGGTCGCTCCTTGTTCTTTAATCAAATCCAGCCGTAACTATTATATAAAAAGGAGTTAATGCCGCCCTTTTAGTAAAGAAGGATGGAACTTTGTCTGCTTTCCATGTGCCATTATCTAAAGATAGATGGGATTCTCGAGCCTTTAATCGTGAGTTTGTGACCCGGTCCATGAAATGCTCGTAAATGCGCTAAATAGTTGTTTTGTTTGCAGCCTTTAATAAGAAGTATTCCCTAAAAAAGGAGCTCTTGCCTTGCTTTTCTTTTAGTAAAGAGATGTAAACTCTAGTGGGAATTCCATTCATACTAGGAAAGGAATTCACAAAGCCCTTCTTAAAGGCATACTTCCAGAGTTCGACGTATACAATCGCTGACAAGGGCAAGGCAACCATCCAAAGGGGTTTTCCTTCTACTTCTATAAAACAATTTGCAACTCCTATCTATAAAGTCTATTAAAGGATCTATTCCCAGGTCGTCGATCTAACTCGTTCATCTGAGGAAAGACAAAACCCATACATCTTATAAGGGAATTTAGACCAGTCTTCTTTCCCAAAGAACAAGAGCGAAGGACGAGCCACTACTTGCCTATATGGAAAAGCTACTAACTCGCTTTTCCCTTCCTCGATTTTGCGCCGGTGCCGTGGAATCTGGGACCGGGGAAGGATCCGTAGACAGCACTGTGGATGGAGTACCGGTAACTTAACTCTTTAATAAATGCAGGAACGGAACAATTTCCAGTGGTGAAAGCCCTACCTATGAAAGAAGCAAGGGGCCTGGTAATCCTACTCTCTGTCTTGCTACCTATGACTGCTTTGTCGACTCTGGTGACGGAGTACCACTCACTGCACGGCTAAGGGGACTCTGTCTTGTATGCTAAGAGAAAGGTTGCTTTTTTTGCAAACTAGAAATCTCATAAGAGAAGAAAGATCGTAGCCTAGTTCGGATGAAAGGTTTGAACTATGAAAATTTCCCTCGTGGATGGGGAAGGAATAGAGAGCGTCACCCCAATTATCATAAATAAAGAGAGAACTCACTTCTTTCTTTTCTAACGGAGTTCCGCACCAGGACTCAAACCATACCTCGAGGAGAAGGTAGCTTCAAGAGCGCTTCCCCGGTTCGAAAGGTTCCATCCCCGTTGGTCAACAACCAACATTCCGTCTGGATTATGAAAGAGGTCTCTCTTCATTCTTTGGGGGAGCAGAGTAGTCAAAGAATGAACCAAATAAACCGAGATGAATAATGAACTAATGGAGGCTGTCTTACCTTTTTTAGACTCTATACAGGCTCTTACATCCACTAGTGGTATGGATATTCCCATAGATGCAAATTGAATTCGATTGTTGTTTCGGATACAATCCCTCAGGATGACCTGTGGGATGCTCTCGAGTAGGAAAACTGGAAAGAGCTCTCCAACTCGCGGGAATACAAATTGGTGGAACGCCAGAGAGAACAATACGAATCAATGATCAAGTCGATTGCTGAAGTCTTGAAGGAGAAAAGGATGGATGCTGGGGCTGACTATTGAAGACCCCACGGATATTGATAGAGCAACGGATGTCGTTTTCGACGATCTCTTCGATCGCTTTGACACGCATCCAAAGCGCAAAAACCATTTAACTAGAGTCCTTGGGAACATAGGAAATGAAAGAAGTCGGGTCTGGCGAGCATTCCTAGCCGCCTAGAGTGCAGCCTACCTGCTGAAGACCGTAACGTAAGTAACTCAATGCTCCATACAGGGGAAATGAAAGCAGAATTCGTTCGGATCCTCCCACATGTTCAATCTTTTTTTAGCGGTTTCCCCAGAGATTTTTATCATTAATGCAACCTTCATTTTGCTCATTCATGGAGTTGTTTTTAGTACTTCTAAGAAATATGATTATCCGCCGTTAGTCAGTAATGTGGGTTGGCTTGGATTACTTAGTGTTGCGCGCCTAGGAGGGCAGCGCGCTTTGGGATGCGGAGGTTTAAGGAACTCGTCCAGCTCCCTAACCTCGGATTTTCGCATTGATGAGAAGAAGAGATTTTAGGAAGAATCCATTAAGTACACTCCTTGAGTGAAGTTAGCCGCAGAGGCGGAATTGATAGAGAAAAGAAAACTTTCGGAGAAAAAAAGAGAGTCTATTCGCTTTACCCAGG
This sequence comes from Schizonepeta tenuifolia, assembly GCA_029490685.1. Classification (NCBI taxonomy): domain Eukaryota; kingdom Viridiplantae; phylum Streptophyta; class Magnoliopsida; order Lamiales; family Lamiaceae; genus Schizonepeta; species Schizonepeta tenuifolia. The sequence goes on along the minus strand of JANLIY010000010.1, from coordinate 672,819 downwards.
AACTAAGAAAAGTATTTATTGGTTAGCCTTTGCCGAGGAATGACTAAATATCCCCTTTATGGTAAAGGGAATAAGTTGAGGTGGGGATTTGATCCACTAAGGGAGATGGAAGATCGGAAACGGAGACGCCCCTTTATGAATGAAAATATACGAGGCCACTTTGATCACTATATAAGATGCAACTAGATCCCGTCCTTGACCCGACCTCTGGGACTTTAAATCATCTTTCTATTCCGCTTAGAGGCGATTGGCTGCCTTTAAATCCACTGCTTAGGTAGGAGCCGCTTCTATACTGGTATAGTTACGCATATTGTTATCCCTTATCTCCTTCGCTCCGAAGACAAGATGATCTCACACCTACAGGCGACAAGACGGCATCCCGATAGAAAGGGTAAATAGTTGAGGCTTGATATTGAATGAATGATTTCTGTTGTTTCCTTTGGCATCGACTTAAGCTTCAACTTAGGCACCTTCCTTGAACTTCGACTTCAGCCTCAGCATCGTTCTCTCTTTCTTATTCTGAATCCTCTTTATTCCTCCTTGGAGCTCCCGAACCGGATGGTTTAGTTGTTCGTGGCATTTGCCTATATGCATGTATTTTATTTCTTCTCTAACGGTGGAGCATAGTGAAAATAGATTCAACCGACGTGGCATGCTGGTCTTACTAAGGTTCCCGTGAAGCTGACAAACTCACCCGCCCCATAGCCTATCACACACGGATCTCAATCTAATGATCGACCAGACTGGAACTCCTAGAGTATGCTATTCTATTCGTTGATGGTTGTGCCTATCCGACTCCCTCAAAGTCTAAGCCGAACTTGTCTAGTAAGGACGGCGTAAGCTTTTCTATTAGTAAGGCAAGGGTTATCTGTCTATTAAATAAAAAGATGCTCCTATAGCTAGGAACCGCTTGAAACCTTAATTAGTGGAGTTGATCGACGACAGATTTCGAGCTTTGGCTTTGCCGAAGGTTGATGTGCCTTCTCTTTGTGCTGACTCCCATTCCTTACTACCAGCTCCCTTCATGCGGGACTCTTCATTCTATTTTGCCGCCCTCAATCCGTCTTTGTTCGGCAAGGCCGCTTTGTGCCACCTTTCCCATGTCTCCTTCTCTTCTCTTTATGCCTTCTCTTTCTCTTCTGACGAAGACAGGGCAGGCAGGAGAGTTTAACAATAGGGCTAAACCATAACCAAAGCTTGCTCTGGTAGCATAGTGAATTGATGAAAGACATAGGTGAGGAGAGCTTTACAGCAACGTATGCACCCGTTTAAAAAAATACAGATCTCGGACCCATGAATGGGGATATTCCCGAAACTCACACAGAAAAAAGGAAGTGAGTTCGACAAAAAGAAAAGCAACTTGGACAAAAAAAGAAGTGACTTGGACAAAAAGAAACGAAGTGGCTTAGACAAATCTTTTTTGTCGATAACCTCAGACCAATCAATCAAATAGTGGCGTCCCGACCATTTCATCATCCGATGAGGAAATGGAATAAGGGACTACCTTTCTTGCAGCTACTACCCCACCCCTGCAATTCCTGAGTCATCGAAGGAATTGAGTAAAGGGTGGCATCCATTACTGTAGCTATGAGTTATGAGCTACTGTTGCTATGCAGCTACCGTAGACATCCTTTAGGATGGCTACTCCTCTTTAGCAGCTTTAGCTCCTCATAGAGCTCATCCAATCTCTTCCCCTGGGAATTTCCTAAAGAATCAGACTAAAGAAAAGCCATAAAAGGTAATCTTCTCCTAAGGATCTTCCCGTCTCTTGTTCTTCTATTCTTTCGTGTGATGAATGAAACTAATGAAGTAGGCTTGTGGAAAACAAAATCTCATTAGATTGAGTTACGCGTCCTTCCTGATAGAGAGAAGAGAAGTAATTCGATTTAGTGAATTCCCGTCAGGTGAAATAGGACTGAAGTCAGACTGTAAGGCAGAAGCACTAGCCTCAAACCTATTCGCTCCTATCCAACAACGTATTATTTTATTTCTTATGGACCGCCTAGAAGCACTGATAAGAATAGCTCTGGCCTGGAGATCGTTCGCTCCTTAGTAAGGGTAGGTTAACTACTAGTCCTCAGTTATAACTGGCAGTCCTATTATTTTATTCCTGTTAGCTCTCTTTTCCCGGAGAAGGTATCCTTATCCCCTAGGTGGCAGAGCAGCCTTTAGAGTCGAGTCTTCAAGAACCATTAGCGTAGTTTCAATAATCTCTTGTTGAAGAAGCTGGTAGAGAGTGATGCCTTCTAGTCAAGACATAAGTGAAATGGGAAGGGTTTATGAAAGGCATTTTTTTAGTAATAAATAAAGCATAGGATCCAAGACTGATCCGAGAATTTGAGAGATCGAAGAATAGCCTTTTTAGCATTCCTAGTTAAAGAGAAAGGTAACAAGCTTAGCTAGCGCCATACCTGTAGTAGGAGATACCATAGTAACCTGGCTTTGGGGTGGGTTCTCCGTGGACAATGCCACCTTAAATCGTTTTTTTAGTCTTCATCATTTACTCCCCTTTTTTTTTCGAAATCAAAAGAGCGATTGGGTCGAAAAAATAAAAGATCTCTAACCATCTTGCTATCCTATAACATTAACATAACACGGATGAATTAAACGAAATGAATGGAAAAAGAGAGGGTAGATAATCTGTTGATAAGTTTACTTGTCCCCGAGGTATCTATTTTGACTAGAATACCTTGTTTTGACTATATCGCACTATGTATCATTTGATAACCCCTGAATCTTCTACCTTTAATTCAAATCGAAATTCAAATGGGGAAAATCCAAAGATATTTACAGCTAAAGAGATCTCAACAACACGACTT
>JANLIY010000010.1:652500-665000 GCA_029490685.1 Schizonepeta tenuifolia | reverse complement strand
GATAATAAGCCATAGATCCATACAAATAATTCATTGAAGTACGTCCATACAAATAAGTATGATTATGCAATTTCATTATCATACTATAGGTTATATCATAGACACCACCTCATGTTACTTGGATTTCAGTAACATTTCAACTCTATTGTTGGTTCTCTTTGTATCCTATGTTTTATGATATGATGATTTACATATCATGCCATAGGTTTTACATTCCAACCTGCATAGCATTTAATGAGTTGTTGAGGTCGAGTAAATTTAGTTTACTCTGGATAAAATATATATAATTATTTAATCTTTCATTTTATGAAATAAATAATTAATTGTTTTATCTATTCAGTAGATCTAATATGGATGGGGCTTTATTATATCTATATTGTTATTTGTTTTCTTCATTTCATACTATATGAGTTAATGTAGTGTGTAATTGATAAATTTATTTAATCTTTCAGTTTATGAAATATTTAGTTTTATCTATACGATGATCTGATATGGGTATGGTGCATACTGTCTATATCCTATCTATTAGTTATTAGTTAACATCTCTATTAGCTATCATAGGAATTTCTATATTCTATATAAGGAATGATAGATTCGGAAAAGAATAAACTAAATAGAATATATCCTAATTAATAGAATTAATCGTTAGAATTCGGAATAGAAAGAAAGAATTACTATAGATTTCGTTAGATTTACTAATATATAGTTAGAATAACAAATAGAATACATTCGGAATTGTTAGAATAAATATAGATAGATTCGGAATTTATCCTAATAAATCGGATATAGGGAAGATTTCTCCCTTAGGTCTTTACTTCTTTCTAATCCTTTGTTGCCTTGTTGCTTGAGTTAGGCTGCTAAGGGACATCTAACCTATGAGCTAAGAAGAGCTATTTGGTTATTTATTACCCTTGTTAATAGACCAAGAGTGTAGAATAGGTTGGTTGTTAGCTCGGGTCGTAGACCACATCTTTGGTTTAGCTCGAACAATCGCATTCATACTAGCATTCTAACCGTTGAATGCAAACACTGAAAGCCAACACGTGGGGGTACAGATTGTTTGGTATTAAAGCTTTTAGTCGAAAAGGTAACTTTCACTGCTATATAAAACGTAAAAAGTGATGATTTAAGATTCGCTTAGGAATGAAAATGAACTTGCTAACTTTTTGGGCTATATGAAACGTAAAAAGTAGGAGTTTTCGCCCTTGTTGTTTGACCCAAGAGATGTAAACTAGAGTGGTAATTCCATTCCTCTTAGGAGTGGTTTTTGTCCCTTTGAGCAGAGATCTGGTAAAGAGAATCCAAAGGAAAAGAGGTAGAATCCTCGGACTTATGAGAAGAGATCTATGTAATTCCCGCTCTAACTAGAACGGGTTTCGAGTCTTAGTAATCCACTCCTGATATGAACGAATCATTTGCTGCCAGACCGACGTAAGGCGAAAGCCGTGTAAAACGGGGAAACAGTGAAGTAGCTGCTTTGAAAGTATTTCTTATCTTATTTAAGAAATATCATAAGATCAGACAAATGGTGAAACCTCTAGAGACTACTTTGAAAGGGCTTTTTACCCTCCTTCTACGAGAAAGACCACAGATAGAAGGATTTGTGAATGTAGGAAGAAAGTCTCCCAAGAACCTTCTAATGGGGGAATCACCAGAACTGAGAAAGCGGGCTGTCGGGAATAAATAGAATAGGGGTTAGTGCTCTATTCAACCGGCTTTCTTTAGTCGTCCAGGTCTGATCGATGAAAGCTACACACCCGGCAGCAGAGCAATAAGAGCTACGCATGCTATGCTCCTGCTACTATGCCTAATAGAGCTATAACCATCGTAAGCTAATGCTATAAGCGAAGCAAGGGATTGAATTAAGAGATTGAGTTAAGCGATAGGCGTAGCGAGCGGCACCATCATTAAAGCAAAGCCATTAGCGGCTCCGGCTAAAGCGATTGTAGCTATAGCTGCAGTTGAGATTAGCGTTCCGTATCCAGCAACTACAGATTTATGAATTATTAGCTCATAGCTACAATTGAATTACTCGTTCCGGATCTAAAAATCCAATATTAGGACTTCTAACTCAGAGCTACACAAGAATATAGGAAATTAAAACCGTAGGGATCTTTTTACCATCTATCTTGATCAAGAAGAAAAAGAGCTACACAGGAACAGATGAAACCAAAACAACGAAGGCGTATATTTCACTCCTCCCTGTAAATCATAAAACTAAAGGAATACAATCTGCATCGATCAAATACGCTATTAATCCAGTAGGCGATAAAGCGAGGGTTATCGATACTTATAAACAAGAGAACAAGGGCACATAATTCAGTAGTAGAGGTTTTAGCAAAACAAAACACATTATATATGTTAAAAGCTAACTCTGGTAAGGCCCGGTAAGGGATTTCCAGTTGAAGTTAACTCAGAAATGAGCAATTAATGCAAGGAAAGGGGGCCCCAACGGCTGCTTCTTTTCCGTACACCTCTGGTAAGAGAATTAAAAGAGAAAGACAAAAACGAAATCTGCTTTTGTCAAATATCACTAGCAGCATTTTAGGCCTCTAATCATCGGATTCCTCCTATACAATGCTTGGTAAACAACTAATATTTCTCTATTTATAGGTCTCAAGAGTCGATCTAAATCCAATGAAGGTAATTTCGAAATACAGATTTTGTTCCGGGTTTACTTTGTCCTTACCAGAGATGAGAAAATTCCTATATTAATGTCTTTGGCTCTCTTCTCGGAAAGAAACCAACAAGCTAGACAGGATAGATTGAGAAATTTTCTTACAATTCTCTGATTTCCTGATTTGTTCTTTATCAATAAAGAATGGAAAAAGATCCCGAATTCCACTTATTATTGATTTGTCCTAATCCAAAGATAGAATGGGAATATGTACTGAAAGGGCTTTGTTTTCTCCTAGTGACCTGAGGGTGTACCGATTCTTGTTATTTGAGCTATGTTGCTGAGTGTCTGAGTCTCTTGTTTAGAACTATCGATAATAGGCGTTATAGAGCCCTTCTGGTTAATAACGTATTTGATCGATGTAGCTCTGTTTTCCGTACTAATATCTTTATTATAGTAGTTAATGATTCCTTCGCTTTGGCTGGATAGATTGGGATGTAAAGATCTAAGATCTAATAGAATAGCTGGAATGATTTAGCTGTAATAGATCCGATGAGAAGGATTAGGCTAAAGAGATTGGCTGGGTTGAGGTATCTTTTTCTGTTCCATCGCTTATTAACTCAGATGCTCCTAACAAAGTGGTAGTTATTTACGTCTTTCTACATATATCCCCGAACAAAGTCCCTAGGGTTACAGTTAAAGAAGTCTATATCCAATAACGAGCAGCCATTGAAACAAGACTTTCAGGAAATATCAATAGAATAAGTAGACGAGTAAAGCTATTGAGCTCTCTTCTGTCAGCAGTGAGGGAAGCCCTCGGATGGGGTTCACTCACGATATGTAGCTACCCGTTCCACTTCCAACGCCAAAGAGCATTGTCTAGGGCTAGGCGAAAGGCTCAAGGTTCCACCTCTCACCAGAACTAACTAACTAACTCGAAGCAGAAAGCCGGGGTAAAGACTAGTTATTCGAAACACACCTACGATACTTGACCGACTATGGATAGATGAGTTGGTACATGGCTAAGCCTCTTTCTCGGAGAAACTATCGCATCCAAGCTCCCAAGAGTATCACTCACGATAGAGCGGGAGGGCATCGTACCGGTTAATGGCGTGATCGGGGCGTGTTAAAGAAGCTCGTTTGTTGAAGCTTTGGCCAGGGAGAAGGCAAGGGTTGGGGCACTGGTTGGGGTAAGCCTTGTCTTGGGTAGAGAGCGGTACCGGGAAGCAGAAGAGTAGGGATAATGAGATGGGTTCAGGACAGAAGGATGGGAAGGACAGAAGAGCAAGAGAGCAGATAAGAGTTCAGAAGTGAAGTACATTGTATGCCTAGTCTTTCGAAGTGCATGCGTCTCATAAGCATAGTTAACCACCCGCCTTTAGCGAAGAGTGAGAGGAGATTTCAGAAGTAACTGCCTTCGGTCCTGTTTTCTTTGCCATTCCTAAACAAGAGAGGGAATTTCCCGATCGATATGTAGCTAATCCATGGTTGCGTTATTCGCGTTACGCAGGGGACTTATTGACTACGGCTTCGGGGTGAGGTTGCTTTTCGAAAGCTAAAGAAGATCGTCTAAGCTGGCCCGTCTCCTCTAGACGTAGGAGCTTCCTATGGCTTCTTCTGAGCTACTGCTGTCCTGCTTGTTTGCCCGTTGCGGATGGAATTACAACGAAGAGCAGCTATATCGTACTGTGGGAGTGGTATCGCTTTTTACCTCGAAAGAAGAAACAAGTAGTGCATTGGATGTGACATGACAAGGGGCTTCCTTTAATGCTTTAGGCATACTAAGGTAAATTCGTTAACTGGTTTCAGTTTCCATTCATAAATACGAGTTTTTTCTTGCTATTTTAGCTTCCTAGTTCGAGAGTTCGACTTTCAACTAATAGAACCGAAGGAATAAGTTCCACGGGTCTTTGAGAAAAGGCAACAAAGGAAGACCTACTATTAATTCCCAAATGGTTGAGAAAAGGGCAAAGCAAGACCTAGTCATTCCTTCCTAGGATGAGCTACTAAATCACTAAACTGCTCCAATGCCAGGACTTATTAGTAAGGCAGGAAAAGCCGTTCTAGTTAGAGCTAGATCTTAGAGATATCTTTCCTAATTCTATTGAAATGACAACTAAATCATTTTACGAGGATGTACTTCTTTTAAAAGGAAATGTTGATTGTTTGTACCGATTTGATATGACTAAATTAATCTTTACATTTAATAAAGAAGAATTAATAAAAGATTTAGATTTGATTTTAGGTAAGAGTCCTATCTTTGATTTCGTTCTTTCCTACCTTGATCCTGACTATAATGAATATGCAGGATACTCCTTTACTCGTTTAACAATACCACCAGTATGTTTTCTTACTCAAGTATTACATAATTTTATATCTAATAGGTTAGATACAGCTATAAACAAATCATACGTTGATAAGCTCGATTATGAGAGACATATGCATGAAGTTTATATATCTGATTGTTTATATTGTTTTAATGACTTTCAAAGTGTAATATCTACATTATTTAATGATCTCGGTCTTACAGGTACAATGTATCATATAGAACGTGGTACCAACGCACCTTGTTTTATTGGTACTGTAGGATTATCCAATGAAGGTAAAATCTATATTGAATATGAAGATAGAACATAGGAAAGAACCAAAGGTCAGATCATAGGTTAGAAATAAACAGGCATTTCTATTAACTGATATCTGTGGACCAAGTAGTAAATAAAGAGTTAACTCCTTCTTATGCGTCTACTACTATTGATATATCCCGAAGGTCTTGTTTCAACTGCTGCTTTGGAAACTCTAACTCTAAAACCTAGAGTTATTAATCTCTACTTCCAAGGCTTCGTTTAACTCCTACTATTTTGTTGGTTAATATATTCCATTTAGGCCAATGCTTAACAATAACTCCTCTCTTTTCTCCAATCCTTAAGGGTACTATTTAATCTCTTCTTTAAATCCCCTAAACGGGCTGCAAAACGCTTTAACTCCAGTTGATTTAGGCATTCCGAATCCATCAACAAAATCTAATAGGAAATCCTAAGGAGATCTTTTAAACAGCGATCTATAGAACCAAGAAAGCGATCCATTAAATACGAGTATTGCCACTACATCGACATTTGTAAGGCTGTTTAGGTGCGGTCCTATTGCCGCGGTTGACTAGCCAACCAGAAAGACGGATACAAAGAGAACCAAGTTTCAATAATGAGGTTTTATATTAATAACCACAACTCATACAATTTCTAAAGTAACATGAGGTTTATCAACTATAAACAAGATAAGATACCTCAACAACAAAGCTTAGATTTAAAGAGGTCGATAGAACATGTTAAATAGTAAGTAACCAGGTTGTTCTGAGTTATGAGTTCAGATGTTCTGATCTAGGCTTAAGATTTGCTTGGACCCAGGTCGAAAGAATTTAAGGGTTTATACCTGAGAAACTGAACTTGGATAACCTATATAATCCGACTAGGAATTCTTAGATTTGACAAACAAGACGTAAACAAATCATTTAAATAAAGGTATTCAGTTTTGCCCAGTTAGTGGTAATCTTAGTCCTATCCGAAGTGATTTCTTCCCCTCTTACCTATCATTGTTCAGGCTGCTAATGATTTATTCGTCGATCAAAACTTACTGTAGCTCAAATGGTTTCCTCTTTTAACAGGATGATGTAAAGAAGCAGCTCAGTCCATTGCCTCAACCACCCAATCCTATTCTGATTTTAGAACTGTAAACAGAGAACTCCAAGGAAAGAAACCTAAATCTACTAATCAAATTCCTCCTAACCCCGCTTTGTGCCCCGGTAGTTAACCAAAGAAAGAGCTGGGAACCCTAGACTTCTACAGCTTTTCTCTTCGGCCTTAAATCGAACTCTTCAATGGGAATAGTCCATTGAATTACTAGCTCATGGATAACTGACTTGTCATCAGTGCCTTCATCCATTGCCAGATTTCTGGTTACTTTCAACAGGGAAGCACCCCAGAGACAAGGAACTCAGTCATTAGCAATGTAAAGGAGGAATTCAAAATACTATTAACCTAAATCCTTAACTTTGTCTATTTCTAGTTCGGATCTAAATCCATCGAAAAGAGACCTACTTATTTTGTTTTATTTGTTGTTTCTGAGGTATCTTATCTTCATTGTTTATGATAGACACCACCTCATGTTACTTTAGAAATTGTATGAGTTGTTACGTATGAAACGAAGAAAACAAAGGAAATTATACTGATTTTCTATAAATTATTATAATTCGTTAGATTCGTTTGTTCCATCTCCCAAGAAGTCTTTTCATTTATATATTAATAGGAAACCGATAAAGAAGTATAATAAAACCTTAACACTTAGAAGACAAATAAACGAATTTCCTAAGGAATTACGATGATCTATTAAATGAGTATGCCCTTTCCAATCTAGCCTTTGCGCTTAATCTTAAAAGTGGGATGGAGCCAATGAAGAAAAGCGATAAATGCATTCCCTATAACAAACGCTGCTAATACTACTATAGCAACTAATGATAATGCTCTGCTCCGGAACCTAATGCTACTATAACTGATACAAACCATATGATGCTCCACCAACTGATAATGCTATTGATTCTATTGGTTCTAAGGTTAGCAACCTATGAGTTTAAGACTAGTTTGTTTAGATTGCTAGGATATTTGATAAATAGATTCCTAGGGCTTATCTTTATTCTTACTTCCTTCCCTGTTGCCTTGTTGCTGTTGCTCCTGTAGCCGAAGGGAACATCCTATCAGAGAAAGAGTTAATGAGTTAGATTCTATTTACTTCTATTAATATCCTCCCTACGGTCTTGTCTTAACTGCAGCGGTAACATCTAACCTATCAGCTAAGCCCAGCCAGTTCGAATACCCGCCTAGCTGTGACTAAAGAATAGTTCGTCTAGAGGAGATCAGATCCTAAGGAATAGATAGAGCTACAATAGGAATAACTACAGATTAGCTTCTATAAAGGTAAGAAGAGCTACAATGGCATAGAACAATCGCTTCGCTTAAGATAAGCAACATAGGCCTTGCCTTCGGTTTCGCTTGATGGCTTCGCTTCAACCTTCGGTTTACGCTTGCTTCGCTTCGCTTGATGTCTACTGTCTTAATTGAAGCTACTTGTTCTAATTGCTATAACTGTATTAATAGGATCCGAAGGCTAGTTTCAATTGCAGCTATAGGCGCCGGAGCCGCTCCTATGGCTTTAGCTGGAGCAGCTGTAGGTATAGGCAATCAATTGGTTTATCGCATTTCTTAATTGGCGTCTTCTATTCGTCACTATAGATATTTGCTTATTGGATTTTAACTTTAATTAGTTAGGCGTAAAGGATTTAATCGGAATGAATTACTAGCTGGCAATCCTTCATTAGGAAAGCATTTATTCGTTTATGTGTCTTATAAGTGTTTAGCATTGCCCAAAATGTCTGCCCATAGGAGCCCCATTTTGATGCCTACTCCTCTTTAGCAGCTTTAGCTACTCTATGAGGAGCTAAACAACACTCCTATGTTAGCTATAGCTAACGCCTGTTAGCATGTACTACCTATAGTACTTTAGTACTTATATGCAGAACCCTATATGCTGCTCCAACAGCATGTGTTAAGCATCTGAGAGCGTCTCTTACGAGGGCCTCTCTCCCTCCCTCCTCCTCTTCAGCACACTGGAAAGCAACACGGAATTTAGCCTTTAAAGAGGCCTTTCCGTCGAAGTTTTCCAATGAGTTTTGTATTGATTGTGTTCTGAATCGGACGTCAGTCGGTCGCTTCGGCTTAGTAGCTCCAATTGGTTAATTGGTTTACTACCGCTACTCGTACGGCGTGGGACATTTCTCTTCATACCGCACTCATAGCAACAGCTGCCTTCTTGTTCCGCACCCTCATTAGACATTGCACTCGAAGCAGTCCCACCTGGCCGATGTTATCTAATGAGCTAGTTTGGAGTTCAGCTGTTACTTAAACAATTAATCGATTGGATTTCATCATCAGAGTAAGGAGCTTGTTTTCTGATTTCAGGACTGTAAACGCGAAGCTTTGTAGCCCAGCGAGGATGTCACCTCGCGGGCGGCTAATGATTTAATTGACTCTATATATATTGATATTCCCCGAAGGCTAATCTCAACTGCAGCTAACCCCTGTTGCCTGGTTGCCGGGTGTGGGGTGGACCCCACGTGTCAGGAAACCGCCAGCTAAACACTGGTCAGGGAACACAGTAGGTGAGTTGGAGCCGCTACTTTGGCTTTATAAGGAGCAGCTAATGGCTTTATAGCTTATTCCGGTTATAGCTGTATGCCTTAAACGGAGCCGTTACTTTATAAGTAGTTGGTATTGGTACTTTATAGGGATTTCTATAGTTGATTGAATAAATTGAATATGGCAGCTAGAGCAGTTGTTAAAGAGTTGTAGCTCGCCGGTTCTTTTAGGCTTTAATGATGGTGTAGCTCATGGGCTTATATCGTCTACTACTTCTATTGATATCTCCTGAAAGCTTAATTCAATTGTAGCTTGGAGTTCTTTATTAGAGGACATATACTTGTTTAATATCTACCCTAGGGACTTGTTTAACCGAAGCTACTGTAACGACTTCCATCTGAGTGCATCCGAAGATAGAAGGAGTGGCTTGGCGTCCCGACCATTTCATCATCCGATGAGGAAATGGAATAAGGGACTACCTTTCTTGCAGCTACTACCCCACCCCTGCAATTCCTGAGTCATCGAAGGAATTGAGTAAAGGGTGGCATCCATTACTGTAGCTATGAGTTATGAGCTACTGTTGCTATGAAGCTACCGTAGACATCCTTTAGGACGGCTACTCCTCTTTAGCAGCTTTAGCTACTCTATGAGGAGCTAAACAACACTCCTATGTTAGCTATAGCTAACGCCTGTTAGCATGTACTACCTATAGTACTTTAGTACTTATATGCAGAACCCTATATGCTGCTCCAACAGCATGTGTTAAGCATCTGAGAGCGTCTCTTACGAGGGCCTCTCTCCCTCCCTCCTCCTCTTCAGCACACTGGAAAGCAACACGGAATTTAGCCTTTAAAGAGGCCTTTCCGTCGAAGTTTTCCAATGAGTTTTGTATTGATTGTGTTCTGAATCGGACGTCAGTCGGTCGCTTCGGCTTAGTAGCTCCAATTGGTTAATTGGTTTACTACCGCTACTCGTACGGCGTGGGACATTTCTCTTCATACCGCACTCATAGCAACAGCTGCCTTCTTGTTCCGCACCCTCATTAGACATTGCACTCGAAGCAGTCCCACCTGGCCGATGTTATCTAATGAGCTAGTTTGGAGTTCAGCTGTTACTTAAACAATTAATCGATTGGATTTCATCATCAGAGTAAGGAGCTTGTTTTCTGATTTCAGGACTGTAAACGCGAAGCTTTGTAGCCCAGCGAGGATGTCACCTCGCGGGCGGCTAATGATTTAATTGACTCTATATATATTGATATTCCCCGAAGGCTAATCTCAACTGCAGCTAACCCCTGTTGCCTGGTTGCCGGGTGTGGGGTGGACCCCACGTGTCAGGAAACCGCCAGCTAAACACTGGTCAGGGAACACAGTAGGTGAGTTGGAGCCGCTACTTTGGCTTTATAAGGAGCAGCTAATGGCTTTATAGCTTATTCCGGTTATAGCTGTATGCCTTAAACGGAGCCGTTACTTTATAAGTAGTTGGTATTGGTACTTTATAGGGATTTCTATAGTTGATTGAATAAATTGAATATGGCAGCTAGAGCAGTTGTTAAAGAGTTGTAGCTCGCCGGTTCTTTTAGGCTTTAATGATGGTGTAGCTCATGGGCTTATATCGTCTACTACTTCTATTGATATCTCCTGAAAGCTTAATTCAATTGTAGCTTGGAGTTCTTTATTAGAGGACATATACTTGTTTAATATCTACCCTAGGGACTTGTTTAACCGAAGCTACTGTAACGACTTCCATCTGAGTGCATCCGAAGATAGAAGGAGTGGCTTGGCGTCCCGACCATTTCATCATCCGATGAGGAAATGGAATAAGGGACTACCTTTCTTGCAGCTACTACCCCACCCCTGCAATTCCTGAGTCATCGAAGGAATTGAGTAAAGGGTGGCATCCATTACTGTAGCTATGAGTTATGAGCTACTGTTGCTATGCAGCTACCGTAGACATCCTTTAGGACGGCTACTCCTCTTTAGCAGCTTTAGCTACTCTATGAGGAGCTAAACAACACTCCTATGTTAGCTATAGCTAACGCCTGTTAGCATGTACTACCTATAGTACTTTAGTACTTATATGCAGAACCCTATATGCTGCTCCAACAGCATGTGTTAAGCATCTGAGAGCGTCTCTTACGAGGGCCTCTCTCCCTCCCTCCTCCTCTTCAGCACACTGGAAAGCAACACGGAATTTAGCCTTTAAAGAGGCCTTTCCGTCGAAGTTTTCCAATGAGTTTTGTATTGATTGTGTTCTGAATCGGACGTCAGTCGGTCGCTTCGGCTTAGTAGCTCCAATTGGTTAATTGGTTTACTACCGCTACTCGTACGGCGTGGGACATTTCTCTTCATACCGCACTCATAGCAACAGCTGCCTTCTGGCACCACCTTCTTAGTAAGACTTGAGTAAGAGACCGCTTCCACCCATTTCGTTAAATAAGAAATGGAAAAAATAAGAAAAGCCCATTGGAGGGGGAGATAGGGCCATCCATTCCCCACATAGAGAAGGGGCAACCCACTTTTTTTTGTTTTGTTTGCAAGGGAGCTGTAGGAGCATTGATCTTATCCGCATTCATTTGGCACTTGTGGGCATTTCCTGCATCTGAGGAGTGTTCCATCATGACTTCGTTTAGATAGGATTTATCCACTACGGATAAACCCCATGGATAGCCTCCGAATTGTTCTCCTTTTCTGTTGCCCCTGGAGGATATTCCCGAGTCTTGATATACTGCAACATGTCATGGTACCACGGTCTCCCATCAGGCTCCTCTTCTATATTTAAGCAATAAGCTGGGCTATCTCTTGCTTCAATTTGCAGCGGTTGCAAGTCAACTCCACAGTCTATCTTAGTCATTGAGGCTAAAGTGGGCAGAGCATCTGCAAACTTCTTTTTCTCACGACTGAGATGAAAGAATCTTCAAACTTCTCCAATAGCTGGGAGAGAGATTTCTGATAAGGGATCAGACCACTCCTGGTGTTCGAACTAGTCATTAATGGTCGGCTTAATTCGTATCCTTATCCTTTCGGTATGTGTTGTGAACACTTTCATTTTTAGCCTCTCATCTTCTCTAGAGAAGCAAAACTCTAAGGGATAGAACAGATGGTCCAACTACATAACTTTTTCTTTTTAATTACTTCCATGGTCGTGCCTCGTGGCACGGCAGCACCCGTACTATTGAAATGGTTCGTCAGTAGAGATGTTCCCACAGGTGCCCCTTTTTCCAATGGTACTATAATTCCTATTCCTATCCCTTCATTCCCTCTTTTGGTCTATCTACATTCAAGGAAATTCATACGCTCCACAGACAGAGCAAAAAGTAGAGTCTTGGTCAGAGCAAGCCGTCCTATTCTATTACCAGACATAATTGGGAGAAGCTCATCCGAAACTAGAGCTAGAAACGCCCTATTTCGTTTCGTTCCCGTTCTTCATTTCCTTCTTCTCGAATCCAAGGGGGACAACTCATATTTAGAATCTTTCTGCGGTGTGCTCGGTTTACTATTCTTTCGTACTTTCTTCTTTTTACCACGCGATAGGTCAGCGAAGCGTGAGCGGGCGCGGAGAAGGAAAGGCCAAACACTTCGGCCTAACGGGAATAAGCAAGGACGAAATGAGAAGATGAGGTGCCCCGGGCACCCCCAAAGAAGGGTCGAAGCTTTTCGGCCTGTAGCTTTCCCCGTCCCCCCTTCGTCGTGCGGTGCTTG
>JANLIY010000010.1:607500-647500 GCA_029490685.1 Schizonepeta tenuifolia | reverse complement strand
AATTAATTATTTATTTCATAAAATGAAAGATTAAATAATTATATATATTTTATCCAGAGTAAACTAAATTTACTCGACCTCAACAACATCTGAATGAATTTCATGCCTGAAAGTAAGCCTATGATAAAATGGAGTTAATAAAAACTCCTAACATAGGATAATACATGGGTACCCTTAGCAACAGAGCAAAGCTACCGGTCAAAACAAAGCCCTTCGGTAACTCTTCCCATCTATCTTGTTAAATATATCGGTAGCTACAATAGAAGAGAAGCAATAGCTACACAGGAAGAGAGGAAAGAAACTCCGTAGGCTACTCTTCCAATCTGTCCTGTTAAATATATTAGTAAAGGAAGCAGAACTACAATCGATATTAGCCTTATGTCTCCTATGGGCGATATAAGGATAGTTATTGAGAGTTCTAAACAAGATAACAAAACACAAAGAAACAATAGCTACTAATAAGGAAGTGGTAGACCTAGTGATCATTGGATTAGTAAATCTTAATGGTCTAAGGTCCATTATTTGCGAGGTATTCTATTAGATAATTCAATTAGTAGGACAACTTCTTTGAAGAACAACACATTTAATAAGAATTATCGAATTTCCACTCTGACCGGTAAGAGAAGAAGCCGGAAAAAGGACTCATTTGAGACGTCAAAGACCAGAACAAAGGGGGCTCTTTTAACCTCTCTTTTCCATACATCTCTGGTAAGAGAAAACAAAGGGGAAGACAAAACTGGATCTTCTTTAGTAAAGTATCACTAGCAGCATTTTAGGCCTCTGTCCATATAAATATAGATAAAGTTAAGGAGTCAGCTTTAAAGTATAATAAATTCCTCCTATACAGTGCTATTGGTTGAGTTACTCGTCCCGGATTCGAACTGCTCTTTCTTTGGATCTGTGGGAAATACCAAAAGTTTGGTAGCGAATCAAGGCACCACTGACAAGGTGGTTATTCGCGAGCAGTGATTCGATGTGCTGTTTCCATCGAAGAACCTAGTACAAGTCCGAAGAGGAACCCTTTGCTGTCCGCTGCGTAACGACCCCATCGTGAAACTTCCCCGACTGCAGATCGTCCCTGCATAGGCCTTCCACACGTTCACCTAAACCGGGCAGAGATCGAGAGTTTATAGGGTCCCCTTTATGTTTATACCTGAAATAGCCAACTGACATTTTATTGAGATCGATGAGTTTGTGGATTTAGACAAGGAAGATGTAACCAATCGACCTATATAATAGCAGTTCCGGTTTTACCTTGCCTAGTTTAGAGAAGACAGACGTAAAATACCACCTATTAGGTGGGTACATCCGAGCTAACGGGTGATGAAACAGTAGAGGAACCCAGAAAAGAAGTAAGACTCATCGGACCATAGCCAACCATCTCGTTTTTTGGTATTCTAATTCATCTTCTATCTAAAACCAGACTGTAACCTAAATCAAAACATTAGTTGTTCCGGAGTTCTAGTTTGAGAGTTTAGTGGTAATCCTAGTTCCCCTTATCATTCTGATTCAAGGGAACACCCAATCTGTGACCAGGAATGCCAAAAAGAGAGGTTTTGACCGGTAGTTTTCGATGTCTCATAGGTAATGTGTGTACGTGCTCGTGCGTGTACTATTTCTATGTGACACTGTAGATGGTGTAGATGGCAGTTGTCTTCCTTTCGTGGACCAATCATGTAACTGAAAAGAAGGAATATCCGTCGTTCATGAGTGATTACTGCCACCAAAAACTGGAACCAATGAAGAAAGAGTTTGCCTCGGGTCTTCGTGTCAGGGACATTTCCCCTACCTCTTATTCTGATGGAGATTCGGTCCAGCCCGTAGAACACGTAATCAGTATAGGATTCCAACTCGATCTTAGGCCGTAAAGCATTCAAGTCCCCTATTAGTATCCCTTGTGTTGGATTTATCCATTATCCGAGGCTGTCAATTAAGTATATTGTACTTTTCCTATCCATAGGCCACATAAAGTTATTAATTAGAATAAGCTATTATTGCTAATGAAACGGGCATGGCAGGAATGGAATCACCGGACTCAAAGCGTTCAAGCAGTGGACTCAATACCGGAATGGAATCCATGCGGACTCAAAACATGACAGTATTCGTTCCCGGAATCAACAGTAAGGAAAGGCTCTGCAAGACCTCGACTTAATAGAATAGGATCCGGGGAGGAGAAAGACCAATTGAAGAAAGAGGAGTGAAAGTGCTAGACCATATGGGATAGGAAGCTAACCAAGAGAAGAGTGGAACGAGCTTTCTATAAGAAGTCACTTGTGTATCTTGATTCTTTCTCCATCCACTATGGAATCCCTTGTTCTATCTTTAAGACATAAAACTTTATAGAGATAGAATTCGTATTTTAAGAACTCTTTGATCCCCGCCAAAGTAGAGAAGTAAGGAGTCACGAGCTGGATTGGATTCGAACCAGCACCCCGGGCTAAACGAAAACGATATATTTACCCAGTGAACTTCCTTTGTTCGATTCGTGACTTTGGTAACCCTTGATATTTATCTCGAAAGGCTTCGTGAAAAGTCTGATTTTTCTTCGTAAATAGTCTGTTTACTTTTTATTTCTATACGATGCCGGTTGATGCCGAAAAGTGGGATAAAACTATCGTTGAAAGGGCCTTACCCGAGTAACTCAAGAAGGCAAAGGAAGTCTGGACTAAGTGCATGGTTCGAAGGCAGGGTCGGAATTGTTCGGAATCTTGCGCCTCAGACCGTTTATGCGAATAGTGCTTCTCCTCGTTCCTGAGACTAGGGAGTTAATGCCCAGTCTCTTCACTCGATCGGCCTGGTCCGCTGGCCGGTAAAGCGCTTTCCAAAGATAGAGACATGGACATGGGAGGGCCACCAAGTTCATCAACAGCCGGCGCAGCACAGTTTCGGGTGCATGTCGATGGTAGCATGAGAGCCCATGGTATCAGCTATTAATGCAGCTGAATAAACTGCATAAGAAGAACGATACCAATTCAAATACGCCTTCTATTCCTATTCATACAAATTTGAATCAAAGACCAGATAGTTTGTTAAATAGATACATTCAAAATCTTAATATAAAGAAGAAAGAATTCATAGCATATAATAAAATCATTGATATGAATTTATCTATTTCTCTTACCAAAGACATCTTAGACACGGAACATAAACACAATCTGGTTTACGAAATAATCAGTAGTTGTCTATTTTGTCTTGTTTTCTTCTCCTGTTACCGTACCCTATATATTGTTGAAATCGAGGTTGTTACCAAAAATGATTCTTTCTATACAGTGCTACTGAACGAGTTGGTGCATCTCTTTCCCCAACTTTGTTGGAAATGCCAGAAGTCTCTTATCCAGCAACGGGAACCAATGACTAGTTGGTTACCCAGCAATGGAAAACTAATCCAATCAACCCGATATAATGCTAAAGACTAGAGAAGGCTGTGATGAACTCCTAGTCAAGAGCTCCAACTCTAATTCCTAAGTTAACGAACAAGGCTTAAGCCTTTAAAGCGGAGGTAGGGGGAGCTTCCTGTTTTGATTGGTTTATTGATTTAGGTTTCTGGTTATCTCCAGTCTCTAAAGCAGTATCTTTCCATTCTCTTGTTGACTAAGAAAGAGGAGACCATTTGAACTGCAGTATAGAACAAGTACGAGTACCACGATGAATATGGAGAAGAACTAGGATTACCACTGATTTCTTCTCTCCTAACTCAGGGAACAAAGGACAGAACTCCAGGGATTTGAGTTCTCTTGTTTACGGTCGATCTCTAAAAAGAATAAGAGGAGGGCAAGAGCCAGAGCCTTTGTTTAGATGGGAAGGATATCCTATAACTTCCTCCCTACGGTTTTATTTTATTGTAAATCCTTGGAAGCTCAGTGATAGCTCTTACCGCTCTGGTCGCTCGCAGCAAACCTGCCGGTCTTTCAATACCAAATGCAATTTCTAACTATTCTAAGTGTACACTTTGACTTGTTCGTTTTCGACTTTGAAGTTGGATCGAGACTTGAAGCTATTAGAGCTAGTCAATAAAGATAGGGTATTACTACCAGTCATAGGAGAACGGCTCTCAGTTAGGGACGTTCTTCGAAACTCTTTCTCGCAGCTTATCCATTAAGGAATAGCTTCGTCAGCATCTTCAATAAACGCTGGTTTTTCGATCAAGTTTTGAATGACTTTCTAGTCAGATCGTTCTTGCGTTTCGGATATGAAGTCTCATTCGAAGCTTTAGACAAAGGTGCTATTGAGATATTGGGTCCTTATGGTATCTCGTACACATTCCGACGATTGGCCGAGCGAATAAGTCAACTTCAAAGTGGATTTGTTGTGCGAAGAGTGCGTTATGACCCGTGGCCGCCTGCCTGGTGGGGGCGGCTCCTCCGTTGTGGGTAAACGGGAAACCCGACTCTACGAACCCGAGGAAAGGCTGCACAGCAGTAGTAGGGGCGTTAAGACCGGAGCTTTTTGTAGTGCTAGCAAGAATGCAAGTGAATGAATCCCATCCCCTAGCGAGTGAAGTGCTTACGCCCCTTTAGAGATAGAGATAGGGGCGAGCATTCGCTCCTCTCACATTCGTTCGAGCTGCTTCGCTCCTTCTTCCATTTTTAGATCTTTAGATTCGATAATAGAGTCCCTTTACTTTCTATTAGTTATATTAGTCAAGCGCTAGCGCTTTTCTTTTTATAAGGTTAGGGGGCTGAGAAGCTCTTGCTTGCTGTCTACTTCGCGAGCCTTCACTGCCCCGTTCTGTAACTTCCCTTCTTTCGTCCGTCCACGAGGCTGTAAAAAGAGAGAGAGGGGCGGCTATCTAGCGGGAGTCGTTTCGGTTGTATGCCACGAGGTCTCTATGGACAAGGGGACAAGTGAATCATCGCTTTTGGGCGTAGGCAGCCCTCTACCATCTATCCCATTGCATTCCATCGTCTCATATTGTACTCTACCGTATCAGACCAGATAGATCTATTGAGCGAGAGAAAACTAGAAAACTATATTCTTAACTATTGATTGGGATCCCTATTCATTCCTAGATTCCCGTCACTCTTGTCCGAGGAGTACCGAACGTGTGAAAGAGTTTTCGAAGAGTTCCTCTTTCTCACATCGGAGTTTAAAGAGTAGGAAATCAAGCACAAATCAAGAAAAGGTAACTTTTCGCATTATATAAAACGTAAAAAGTGCGATTCAAATCGGTATCTAGGAAAGGAAATCTCAAAGGTAACTTTCACAGCTATATAAAACGCAACTTGATCGATTTCAAGATCACGTCTGGCCTGCGATTGGCCTAATATTCCTTTCATTCCAGGAACGCAGACTGCTATGAATGCTTTGAAGCCGAAGTACGATATCCGCTTAGCTGCACATATTGGTTTAAGAAAGCAGACACGGAACACCTTTACCCTTGCCCTTTGCCTTGAGGAATGCTAACACGTTAAACGCGGAAAGCAAACACGAGGCTTTTGGAATATCCAGACTTTCTATTTCCCTCTTTTGAAGCAAGTCCTCTACCAGTAGGGTGGGATTCTTCTTTTCTAGCAGCTCTCAAAAGGCTTCCAAGACTCCTAAGCCGATCCCTTGAGACTAGCCAGACAATGGAGATAGGTGTGGATACGCATCTTTGAATTCATTAGCTCGCACAAGATCTACCTCCTAAGCACAGAACCTCAGAGTTCTATCAACTTCATAGAGAAAGGACTCATTTGGGTGATCTCCTTTCCGCATCTGCTCTAAGAGATTGAAGCATCTTTTTATCCGACATGTAAAGGAAGGGTTTTAGTAGTCAATAGAAGAGTCAAAGACTAGGTAGAGTAGCTCCTCAATATGTGCATCTAAAAGATCCTTGATACTGTGTCCAATCCCGAAATTCGTTCTATACATATGACCAACAACAAAAATGCCTGGGAAGAGAAGACACCTTTCGAGGCTTTAACGTACAATCTATCACAAGGGGTATCGGTACCACGCTCTATGATTCAATCTGGCCAAACCAACCTCCTTGGAGAAGTCCTTCTTCTCTCGCCCTGACCTGGCTTTCTCTGTTGAATCTGACTAACCGGTTCCCCTTCTCTCTCTCTTAGCCAATCAGTCTAAGCAGCCAAGGCATTCGCTCTTCAACCCAATTAGCCTGCTCCTCTCTTCGTTGCTCTGCCGGACTTTGTTCACTGGATCAGGTTGAACACGAAAGCAGCAAAGCATAGTTCAAGTACTGGATTTCCTCTCCGTCATTCCTCTTTCAGAGCGAATTCCTCTCCTTTGCGTACTTGTGTTGTGTGGAATACCAGGTCATTGATAGACCAACGGGGCTTCCGAATGATGGCATGAGAGCGGTCTATAGTCTCTAATTGTAGCTAAGTACATGAAGTTCGAATACCAGAGCATTAAGAACGGGGCATCACAATGCTGAATAGGGGCACTGTAGCTCAGTACGTACTGTCCTAAGCTTGTTGCTAGGTCCGTGGATATGGGATGGGTTGATAGGTCTTTCGCTATGAGCTGCTAAAGGACTGGTTTCTAGTTCGTTGATATTGTATTCTTACTGAGATTGTTCGAGAGTAGTTTCCAATATTCTTCGCATCCCGAAATATCGTAAGAGAAGAAATCGTTCAAGGTTGCATTTCATATAGGGTGATTGCTAACCAGCAGGAAGGATCGATGTAATTGAGTCGAAGGCTAAGTCTAAGTAGCGATCTCTTCATCAAACTAACAATCTCTTAAGAGAAGCAGAGAACCAATGTCCATGCTTTTCTTTCTCATTCGGAATCTCACCCGTCTGGAATCCACGGTTGACTCTTCTTACTATGAGAACAATGAGGACCAGCTTCATTCACAAGAGAATGGGCTTCCTCCAGTCATAATGATCCCGTACGCTAAGAACACAGCGGATTAGAGTATATTGTTGCAGTAACCTAAATATAGATTTAATTGAGGAGGTAGGTATACAGTATAAATAATTCTTCCCTTACATTGCTAATGATTGAGTCCTGGAAACGAACAGCTCTCTGGCTTCCTGTTAGGAGATATCAGAAGTGTCTTATCCGGCAATGAACGGACCGAGGGTAAATCGGTTGTTCATGAGATAGTAGTTTTCCAGATGATTCTATTAATTAATTAATTACGATGATCTATTAAAGCGAAGGAATGAATATCTCCAGCCTAATCCTTTAAAGCGGGATATGTTAATCCGAATCATTAATAACAACAAATCAATCCTTTAATAAAGATGCCATCCACATTCCGAATAGAAGACTTAATTAATCTATCGGTGATATCCTTTACGCCTAATCTATGCTAGATCCTACTCTTTCTCTGATATCCTCTCTATCTATAGAAAAAGGCAAGGAAGAGAAGACCTTTCAGATCCTAGGAATCTATAGATTAAAAGCTTATATCTTAGATCTGGATCTAAACAATGGATAGAAAAACAAAGGTTCTATTAAACCTGATATAGAATCTTTCCTGCCAAACAAAAGAAATCTAAGCCTCGAATAAATCCCTCTACGAATCTCTAACGAATGCGGGATCTAGTTAGAGTAAATAAATCGAATCTAGACAGCCAATCTCTTTAGCCTAATCCTTCTCATCGGATCTATTACAGCTAAATCATTCCAGCTATTCTATTAGATCTTAGATCTTTACATCCCAATCTATCCAGCCAAAGCGAAGGAATCATTAACTACTATAATAAAGATATTAGTACGGAAAACAGAGCTACATCGATCAAATACGTTATTAACCAGAAGGGCTCTATAACGCCTATTATCGATAGTGACTTTCAACATCCTCATGTCCCAACCATTATCAAAGTCTATTTGTGCGATGATGATTTATCGCAAAGGTGTTCAAACGTGCGTTTTTGACTAAGCAACTTTCAATCCGCTGATGATGTTCTCGATCAGATCGTAAAGTTCGTGAATCAAGAATTCTTGAATTCGATGAAAGGTGGGAATTAAGCCCGAATCAAATGCTCGATCTCGAACCCGACTCAATTTGGCCGTTAGGCGTTGCTGCGTCTTTGTCAAGCAGCTTGTACTCTTTTCTTTCCTCTTTCTGGGCCCCTCGTTCTTTGTCCGTTTTCTTGGGACAGAGCTTGAAAGAGTGTTTTAGATTTGGCGAAGGAGTGGAACCCTTGCCTTTGAGTCCTACTCCAGAGAAGCCATTAGTGGATCGTCCGAAGTCATTCTGAATTCTTATTGGAAAGAGTCTTGAAAGAGTTTCGTAGATTGTGCGAAGGCGGCCTAAACGTGTAGCTAAGTATGGCCGTAGGCGTTCATTAGTTGGGGGCATGTCTTGTTTCTGGCTTCTCCTTCGGATAAGTGAACTTTCCGAACTCTTCAAAAGAAAGCTTAGAGTGGGGCCCGATCCCGAGAAAAAGTATTGTTCTTTGCCCAATATCCGGCACCAGAGCCCAATCTTAGCAATCCAAATTGCGAGTTTGATAATAGGTTAGGGAGGGTCATTCTCTGTCTTTCTTTGAGTACGCTTCCTAATACGAAAAGTCAAAACTCAAACTCCGAAGCGAAGTAAGCTTCGAGGTCATAAGCCCATCTGCGATTCCCTCACTCGCTAGCAACCAAATGGGATTTCATTCTTCGATTCCGAGTTCGCGATCAATCTGCCGATTAACCACTGATTCAGTGAGATCATGTGACTTCTTCTTTCGACCCTAATTCCGAGAGTGCGCACACCTGCAAGCATCCCTTATCCAGGCGGTTCACCCCCTTTCTCTTTGCCCTACTCCATACTACGCCTTCGCGCTACTAACCCTTGCCTTGACAAGTCCCTCGGGTTCAGCTCAGGAACAACGAGAAAGCAAGGAAGTATGCAGACAACGAAGGAAGAATCTTGTTTTTGTTCATGTACAGCCGAGGAATCAATCACAGATTCTTAGGAAGACTAGGCCGAGAAAGCAACTTCTCTACTACCTTACACTTTCTTACTTGTTCACTCATCGTAGGAGATATTCCCAGGTCGTCCATCAAAGAGTTACTCTTCTTCTCTGCTCTCCGGAACCCTGGCCAAAATCAATGCTACACCGAGGACTCATGGGAAGCTTTCTCACGTAGATAGGTCGGCTATTGAAGAGGAGAAGACTTAATATATAGCGAAGGCTGGATTTAAGACTATCCTTGAAAAGCACCATCGAAAGAGCATATGGAGTAGGACAATGAAGGTGTAGCGCCATCGAGTAAGAATCGGGATTAGATCGAGAAAGTGGACCACTTGCTGACTTATAATACGTAATTTCTTCCAGTATCAGCGGAAAGAGGACATCCACAGGCGGCAACAGAGGAAAGAGGTTGAAGCCATTCCACAAGTAGAGATACACCAAAGCCAAAGAGAAGCAGTTTGTGCACCCTTGCGGAAAGATAGCCGCAATAGGAGTTCTTCCTTGTGAATAGTAGATGAATGAAGTAGAGATGGAAATCAACCTATTCTATCTATCGGTTTTGGCTTTCCTCAGAGTGATTCCTGCCTTGCCTTCTAGCTCTCCAAGTGGAGTTGCCAATACCAAGCCGGTTGAAAGCAAAGTCAAGAAGCCATTCTCAAGTAGGCCGCTTTCAGTCCTCTCATTGGTAGTGGGAGTGGTGACAAGGAAGAAGCTTTCTTTAACGTGTTGTTTACTAGGAACCTTTTCAAAGTCAACCTAACCGGTTACCTTTGGAAAGGCTACTAAGGACCAGGTGAAGAATGAAAAACGTCCGCTAAGGCCCACGGGATAAGGTTTGCAGATACGATCGAGGAGCGAACCAGATCGAAACATTCAGCTGTCGACGGACAAAGCCGGAACGTCGACCGCAAACGAAGGATGGACAGGCCCCGGTTCCCAGGGTTAGGGTATTCCCTATTATGAGCCTACTCAGATCAGAACTAAACTAGTTGATTCTCTTTCGCCTATCGGCCGGCCGGCTTTAAGCAACCTTCGCATTTCCTGCTGAGATCCCAAGTCTCCAAGTGGGCCCTCTTGGCCACCCACGGCCCGATAATGAGAAAAAGAAGGATAACGACATGAATCGCTCCTAATAAGGGAAGATTTTTGCGCCATTTTTTGACACAAAAAAATAAAAATGTTTGACCCAGCAGTGGTAGTGCCGGGCCATAATCCAAGAATATCAAAAAGCTTAATCCTAGCAGAACCCAAAAGATAAAATGAAATGGTAAGAAAAAAAGGCACAAAAAATAGACAAAAATGGAGAGAAAGATCTCCGTGGGCCCGGCCAGAACGCTAAAAATAGCGGAGAAAAGGCAACAAAAATACAAAAAATTGATACACAACCTTCTTTCGGGAGTAGAGGCCCGTCCTATGAAATAAATAGCGGCGGACCCCCCCCATAATCTGAAAAAGGGCTATTTTAAGATTGTTATCGAACCCCGGGAAAACTGCTATCCCGGCGTAGATTACAAAAACAAATAAAAATGAGATGACGTGTGTGGAGGATAAAAGTTGTTTAAGAAGAGAGAATCGTTGGTTCCTTAGAGTCATTGAAGATTTTCATCTTTGACTGTTCCGCTCCCCCCAAAGAAAAACGTTACGACAGGCGGAGAGCAGTGCCCTATTGGTCTAATTCCTGCTTCCCCTTGGTATCTCATTTCATATATCGGAAGAGAGCTTCAAGAAAGCATCCATATCAAAAATTTCATTACCTTGCCTTTGTCTGTCGCAGTGATTTCATAGTGACCCTAGAATATCTATGGAATTACTCGATCCATGAAGCCTCTCTTCCCCATTCTCGGAATCTTTCTCTCGTTCGCCACATTTCAGTGAGTGCTCTACCCCGCGGAAGCACTTGGTATTGGTAGTAGTCTAAACCCTGCGGAGTTGAGGGTCTCAGAGTTGAGAGTGCCGGGAAGTCTCCTATAGGACTAGTCCATGTGTGACTTCAATGCGGCACAACAAGAAGGAGCTCCGCCAGCAACCCTAGCGTATGAAAGCAGCTCAGAACAGCGCACGCCGTATACGTAAGGTGCAACAGAGATGGGGAGAAGTACCCGGGAAAGGACGTGAACCGAGTGGGAGCAGCCAAACACTTTGCGAAACCATATGCCCATCCGAGTGAGCCTACCCACTCTCAGATCGATGGGGGAATCGTCGATAAACACGTTCGAAATACCAGATATGGAACTAGGTATGGGGTAGGACCGAAATCATCTGCATCCGGACTCCGAATAACCTATGAGTGAGCCGAGCTATAAGTTCCGCTTTCCGTCTTTCCTAAAAGCACATGTTATCCCACTCGTTACTCTAGCGAGAAAGGTTCACAAAGTGGTTGAGGAGGGTTTCTAAGCAGGATGTAGTTCTGCTAAGCTTGTATGCTATTCACCTACGCTTGGATGCTATGAGTCCTTCACATCAGGATCTGGGAATCTTTTCTGCAAAAGGAATTCATGGCGAGATGGAGGAATAGGAATATAGCCTTCAATTGCCGAGTCAGGTCAGTCCTCTTGGGAAGATTGAGCGGGGCATTCCCCTACTACAGATTCAGAAGAATCTTGGTTTAGCAGCGAGTGCAGAATAGCAAAGAAGCCTGGTTCATCATACGACTACAGAGCCCAATCATAGGTAATAGAAGAGGAAAACATCCAGAAGGGCTTTGAATGGGATCAGGGAATAACCGTAGTGCACGTGCAGCTAAGCGGTTAAAGCACCTGCCGCTAAAGGCATTGTTGATAGAGGACTTCTTTCTTAATTTAATACAAACCAAGCCTATGGTACGAGACCGAGACACGGTTAAAGCGCGGGACAGGAGCTAGAGGTATGAGACTTCCGAGACAAAGGCGATCTAAAGGCGAGACCCCTTAACTTCTTCTAAACCAATATGTGAATTCTGGCCCGAGCTACGACCTCAATCAAGGCAAGAATGGATTACCCATTTCGGCTTCAAATCCACGACGATGGTGGGTGCTCTTGCTATTTCGGCTTATTCTGTTGAGGTGGGAAAGGCCCAGGTATGCACTAGGAAGCTAGTCTCCTCCTGCCCTTGAACAAAAACATTTGCTCTGTTTGCTCGTAGAGGAAGATTCACCCATCTATCCCTCTATTGTATGTAAGCTATTGATGAAATAAGTACACGATCTTGAGGAAATCCACGAATTCAATATTTTGTTTACTGTTTACTAAAGGTTCGAATCCTTTTGACACACTCCTAGAGCCAGGATGCTATTGTAGCCCAGCCGCTCCTCCTATTTCCAAGTCATCGAAGGAAATGAAATAGAATAGAGGACGGTATCTGATCTCTTGCCGCTAAGCCTATGAGCTAAACCAGTGAGTTAGGAATAGCCTGATGCTCCCACTCCTATTACGACATAAGGAAAGACCTATAAAGAGATCCCAGGCTTAATAGATCCATCTGATAGGAATTCCTAGCTTGACTGTTAAGGGGATTTCCCTGCCATTAGAGATTCCCAGCAGTAAAGGAAGGATTAAATAGGTGTTAGAGAATCCCCCTCGGATTACTATAGAAGAAGGATATATGAGAAAGAAAGCCCTAAGGTTGCTGATTTCTTGTTACTCGTTTGCAGCTCTGCAGCCTTGAGCTATGAGTTAGGAATTGCCTTGATGCCCCCCTTCTAAGGATATAGGGAATTAGGTCTTTTCTTCCTCTTCTTCCTTTGTAGCCAATGAGCTAAATAGGCGTCTGATGCTCCCTCGCCCGTTACTAAGAGAGAGCAGGAGAGGAGAGAAGAGTAACCCATTGGCCCTTCCTTCCTTCTATTCCTTTGCTAGGGGCGGTTGGCTATTTGGTATTGATTTATAGCCTTGGTTTAAATAGACTCCTACGGTGCCTTGCTTTAACCGAAGCTAGTGTAGCCTTTGTAGCCCGAGTTAAGAAGAGCTAGGTTTCCTCCCCTGCCTATTCTATATAGGAATATAGGGAAGAGTCATCCGTTAGGTCTTTTCTTCTCCCCCTCCTTATGAGCTAAACCAATGAGCTAAAGAGTTGGGTATCCCCCCACACAGACTCTTAATAGGAGATTGGAGAACTCTAACCCATCGTTCCTGGCTTCTCGTTATTCCCTTGGGATGTTTGGATATTCGGTTATGCCCTTTTTAACCAGTGGTAAAAACCGACCCTTCTAAATAGCCGATTAAGCCACGTTCGGGGGTGCCCTTGAGTCTTTGTACCTTAGGGTCTTAGTTTTCTTGTTAATCCGATTTGGCAGTAAAGGATTGGTTGCTTTGGCTTGGCAGCTGGGATTCCCATCATTTGTTTGTTAGAGATCCCCACTTTATAGATAGGATGGGAAGGATTGGCCAGAAAGAAGCCCTTGATGCTCCTACTCCTATTACTTTATTTTCTAGGAAAGAAGGGAAGAGAAATCCCTAAGGCCCTTTCTTCTGGTATTCCTTCGTAGCTGGTGTTGCCCTCCGCCCCGACAATTCCTGAGTCCTCGAGGGAATTGGGTAAAGGGCGGTATCTATTACTGAGCTAAGCCTCTGTAGCTAGATAGTCCGTTGCCACCCCCCAGCTATTACTAGAAGGAGAGGGGCTAAATGTGCCCAACGGTTTCGATTTATTAGCGAATCCTTTGTTTCTAGTGTAGCCCGAGCTAGGCTCTGATGCTCCTACGCCAAGGACATGGGATAAAAAAGATATCCTCCTACGGGCTTGGCTTTCCGATTCCCATATGTAAAGGATTCCTGGCTTAGGATGTTCCTGATTGATCGGTAATATAGTAGGCAGTGTAGTTCGGGCGATGTCTCTATCGATAGAAAAGTTGACGAAGGTTATTTGTTTTTCGCTCCGTACGTCGTGAAGGCATAAGCCTTTAGTCTTCTATTTCTACCTGTGTATTGAGGTCAATTTCACCAGTTTCCGTTGCTAACTAAATTACACCCCTTCTCCCTGGCACCCGGGCAATAGTTGCAGGTTCACTCTTCTCCCTACTATCTTCTACCCTTACCACGAACTAAATCCAAGGAGTCTTGGCTTCCTGCTGTCTTTTTCTCAAAGACCGACGTAACTCTTAAAACTAAACAAACGTAACAAATGGTCAGACTCGTTGTCGAAGAGTACTTGACGTGAATCCTCTTCCGACTTTGACTTCGTACCTAGGGAAAACAAATACTCTCGGGGTCAAGAGCTCCAACTCTAATTCCTAAGTTAACGAACAAGGCTTAAGCCTTTAAAGCGGAGGTAGGGGGAGCTTCCTGTTTTGATTGGTTTATTGATTTAGGTTTCTGGTTATCTCCAGTCTCTAAAGCAGTATCTTTCCATTCTCTTGTTGACTAAGAAAGAGGAGACCATTTGAACTGCAGTATAGAACAAGTACGAGTACCATGATGAATATGGAGAAGAACTAGGATTACCACTGATTTCTTCTCTCCTAACTCAGGGAACAAAGGACAAAACTCCAGGGATTTGAGTTCTCTTGTTTACGGTCGATCTCTAAAAAGAATAAGAGGAGGGCAAGAGCCAGAGCCTTTGTTTGGATGGGAAGGATATCCTATATCTTTTGGTCAGGTTTTCTGGGGGTTGGTTCCTCTACCAGAATAGGTTCCGAACGCCTCACTTCTCTGACTTTCGGTGCTTATCTTCAATCATAAGATGGTCACCCGCCCTAAGCAACATCGGTTCACCATAGATATTTCGATAACTTCTCTTTTGACTAGCCTAGCGATCCTTACTTTGACTTATCCTATCTCCTACTTCTTTAAGAGGGGATCTTAGCTGCCTATTCAATCAGGAACAAATGATCGGAATCTCTAACCAATGCCAAATCAGAACATCCAAGCCAGAGCAGCTTTTAAGCCTGGGATCTATTTAACCTCTCAGAACCCAATAATAAAGTAATAGGCGTGGGAGTATCGGACACCTAGCTATGGATCCTAAACCAATGCGGGGAATCCTTCTATGCCAGATCTTTAACAACCAAGCTAGGAATATAAACATCGAAGACAAAGCAACCAATCTATTAGGCTGGGGATCTTACCCTTCCCAAACAAAGGATTGCAAATAAAGAAAACCCCTGGGGGAGGAAGTTATCCCTTCTCCTTCTTCTTTTAGAATTGGTGCGGGGGGTAGCTCTTTCTCTTATGGGTTAGGTGCTCGTAGCTGCAGTAGCTCCAATGGCTTCAGTTAAGAGGAGCCATAGGATTACTATGAAATGATATATGCCCGAGTAGACAATGGAGCACCAGGGACTAGCCCAGACAACAAGGCAAGGAAGGGCTTTAGCAAGATAGCATGAATTTCAAGAGATAGACTTTCAGATGTGGAACTTTCTGTTCGTTTCCCTTCTACTTTGACAGCTTAGTCCCCTGAAATGACTCAAAAGCGAAAGAACAAACTACTGGAGTTACGCGCTTCCTGAGCGGAATGTATTCCCTAGTTATGTCCTTTAGCCGGGTCCTGGGGGTACTACGAGCCCTCTGCCCCACGCATCTAACCAGCCCGCGTGGTTCACCGGTTCCACCGACTAGACCCAACGAGTGATTCAGTCGATACAGAGGTGCGCTTGAAGTGGGGGGTGTGCTGTCCCTATTGGGCTGGGCCCTTCCCCATAAGGCCCCACCGTCGGGGCATAAGCGCCCTCTTGCTACCCATATGCGAGGCGCCGTCTTAGCCTTCCCTGAACAGGATCGCTCCCACACCTGTAGCGTTCGTGATCGGCCTCCTCAACTGTGTATCGATCGAAAGGGAGGGCGGCACAGCTCCCAACCAAGGGATTTCCTACGGGACCAAAAGTCCAGTTATTCTGAACCGGTATCGATGCATGGAACACTGAATCCCCAATGGAACAACACCAATAGGAAAGACCAGACTAGAAGACAGAGGCGGAAGGCGGGACTCTCT
Organism: Schizonepeta tenuifolia; assembly: GCA_029490685.1. Classification (NCBI taxonomy): domain Eukaryota; kingdom Viridiplantae; phylum Streptophyta; class Magnoliopsida; order Lamiales; family Lamiaceae; genus Schizonepeta; species Schizonepeta tenuifolia. The sequence goes on along the minus strand of JANLIY010000010.1, from coordinate 631,733 downwards.
CACAAGGAAGAAAGTTCCGTTCAACCAACGGCGTACATCCATGGGAAAGTAGTATAGTATGCGAAACTAAAGCAACTCTTCGTCCCTTACTCTATCTATCCGCCTCAAGAACGACTTCCCCCTTGGCGCCAAAGAGACTTATTTACAAGATGTTCTAAATCGCTGATGAAAGGAAGGGAATAGATATATTCGAAAGGAATTAGATAGGGGGTGGAAAGATAGCTCGCAAGACTGAGAGGTTTCAGAGATCTCATTCTTCCTGTAGGCCCTATCCCTCCCTCAATGGCATCCCGAGGTGCACAGCCGCCTACGTTTCTTGAACCACGATTCCTCCACTGTCAATGTGAAAGAGCGTGAATCGCTATAGAACGAACCGAGTGCTAACTCCAATCCTTGCCATTCATAGCTGTCCATGTGAGTAGCCATTCCTAGTGCTAACGACTAGAAGTGTTTTACTAGCCAGTGGTACCAATGAAAATCGTGATGCACCAGCCCCTTGCTTATAGAACGATTGGTTGAGTCAACTTTCCTTTCCTCCTTGCCCAGATGCTCTTGTAAGGCCGAATACTCATCTTCAGCTTGGCACGAGGGGCTAAATCAATCGATGTCAGTAATGAAGCAGGCGGGCTCAGTTAGTATGAGTGCTTAAAGCCTCAGTGGATATGCCGTCGGGTTCAAGCAGAAGGTGTTCATACTCGAGTTGTTAAAATAGAATATAGAATCAAATCAAGTAGGAGTCGATTGAAGACTGAGCTAGAGAAAGCATCTTACTCTTCAGCGGAGCCTTCTTGACACTATCAACCTCAAAAAACGAAACTATCCAATTTTATGCATTTACGAATGGTAGAGGAAATTGATTCGTTTTTTCCTCTTGCCTTTAATCACCGGCCTATTCAGAATCTCTAAAAAGAAGATATGCGGGGATGCGATTTGCTATTTATTAGAAACTGGAACTGCGAAGCGAAGTTAGAGTGAGGGTATAACCTTATAGTTGTTGGTACTTGACAAAGTTATCTTAGATTGCCTTATCCTTATCATAATTGATCCGGCAAAAGAAATATACCGCAGGTAGATCTGTCCCACTCTCCTGACCTCACCTCTGTTTTTTGGAGTAAGGGATGATAGAACATAACCTGTCAGTTATGCCACGCTACGGTGCCTTAGCTGGTTCCCGATCCTCCTTCCAATTCTTCGTGACTAGCTCATTAACATCGCTAACCGCACTCATCGTTTTTCCCCTTCCAAGCTTGGAAGTCTTAGTTACCTTTGTACTAGAAGCTGGATCATACGAACCAGCAATGGCCTGAAGCTTTCTCTTCTCTGTTCCCATACGTGGATGTGGATTACTTGGACTTGTATTGTTAGCGGCATTCCCTTGCCGTTGGATTCCTGCCTCAATACTCTGTCACTGGGCCGGTCGTCTCCCGGGTTCACCCACACCCACTGCTTGAATAGATGTCGTGCTTTGGCGCACAGAGCTAATGGTAATGGATTCCTATTACGTTCTCCTGCTCCGCATTCACACAGTTTAAGGGGCAGCATCTATTGAGAGTGGATTGACCGACTTGTTTGAAGGTACAGGTGGTCTCCACTCTTGTTATAAGAGAAAAGTGGGTTAATCGTCCTTTAGAGGAAGACCATCAACAGTGGAACTAAAGCAACAGGGGAACTAAAGCAGCAATCGGAGGGTTTCTTCCTTTCTTCTGAAGACTACTAGAAGTATTCTTTCGGCCTTAACCAAGGAGTTAGTCCGGGCTAATAGAAATAGCTATGAGTCGGAAGCTGAGAGGCCAGAGAAAGCTCTATCTCTTGTTGACCTAAGAGCTCCTTCTTTCGGCCTGTGCAAGTCTAGTTCTTAATCTCCTGAGTTCCCGCGCTGACCATTCCTTATTCAGTAATGGACGTAGCCACTGCTAATAAATTCTTATGCGTTGTTAGCTTCTTCTTTACTCTTCTAATAAGACTTCTTCTTCTGCCAGTTTATTGAAACCTCTAGAGACTACTTTGAAAGGGCTTTTTACCCTCCTTCTACGAGAAAGACCACAGATAGAAGGATTTGTGAATGTAGGAAGAAAGTCTCCCAAGAACCTTCTAATGGGGGAATCACCAGAACTGAGAAAGCGGGCTGTCGGGAATAAATAGAATAGGGGTTAGTGCTCTATTCAACCGGCTTTCTTTAGTCGTCCAGGTCTGATCACTTCACATCAACTCAGCAGAAAGCTAGATTATCAACTTCAGAGTGGCAAGTATCGGAAAGAAGAACCCCATGGCATAATAATCAGGCATTAGAGTCGGCTCTCAGCCGGTCTCTTTGGTTGGTGTCTTGTCCTTCACACGATGAGTCAGTGTCTCCCAACGCAGCGACAGAAGCGTAACGAGTGGTCCTCTGAAAGATATACGATGTCTGCTAACCTTCCAGTTATAGGCATACCTATTGCCTGATCAGGTGCATTTCACGCTTCTACGATTGAGTACGAAACTTATTCACCTGATCGTGTTTCTCCCTTCAAGGCACTCATCACTCTTCGAGCACGGCCGTATTTACTTGTTTCGGACAGCATCGGCTTGAGCTTACTTTTATGCCAGAAAGACCACCTATTTGTTCGTTTACCAGGTTCGGCACAAAATCATAAATAAGCTCTAACACGGATTGAAAAGCATTTGATACTGACTTTCCTACTCCCTTTTTTGTAACTAAATAAAAAGAAAATAGCACAAAACTAAGAGTTACTAGAATAAACAAAGAAGCATTTGTAAAAGACAAATACAACTTTCCTATCTTCATAGGAAGAAATGGTACAATGGCAAATTGATCAAGTGGGCTCTGGGCATTTTGTTTTCCTGATTTCAAGATTTCATTGCTTGGGATATTTGGTAGAATTTGAGAGAGAAATGGCGATTATGGTTGAGGGTTTAACAGTTATGAAGCTCCAGTTTTCAAATTTCAGTTTTTCTTTTAATTATTATAGCTTGCTGCTTATCTCACAGGTGCTGAAACAAAAGAGGAATCCTTTACTTCCATCGATCTAAACAAATGATCGGAATCCTTAGCATCTAAGACGTAGGGATCTTCCATAGCCTAATAATAAAGTAATAGCTGGAGGATCTTAACTACCTAGGCCAAGAGGAATCTCCTTTACAGATGGGAATCTTAAACCAAAGCCCTGGGGAAACATTTATGCCATGTCCTGGGCGCAAGGGGGTACAGGGCTATTCAATCCTTAACAGCCAAGCAGTGTAGTTAAGATTTCCAGGCATTGGTCTAGGATTTGTCCGGGTATTGCCCGGAGGTGGAGGAGTGCCTCGCTAAATCCGAGTAGATAAATGGCTGAGTTGTCCTCCACTATTTGAAGAAGTGGAAAGATTAAATGGCTCTATCCTACGGTGATATTCGATGATTCTTCTTCCTCGTATTCACAAGCGGCTGGAAAGCGAAGAGTAAACTAGCATGTGAGTTGAAGCAGAAGTATCTGAACTTTTCTTTACCGTAGCCGCCCCGCTTCAGAGCGGGCAAGACAAGATATGAAGTTAAGTCCAGCTTTCTTTCCAAGTAAAGTCCTGCTTTCCGCGCCACGTCTTGTATAGCCGCCCAGTGCTATTGCACACTCTTTTCATCTTTCTAGAAATATCGCTTGCAACCTCGAAATAGCTCTAATAACAAACAATAGCTGGACTTAAACCCGCAATAGCTACTGGGTTGGGGAGTTGAGAGCTCAATAGGTGCATTCAAGGACTTCGGATCTATATTTCGATGAAGTTACAACCAGTATCCCATATGAAATACAAATGTCACTTTACTCCCCGGTGTTGAATCGGAGGAATCTCCTGCGGATCCTGACTCTGCTCTTGTAGTCTAACTTCGAGGATTCTTCCTTGAGTTTGTTAATAGGTGGAATACAGGATCACAAAGCAAAGTGAGGGATAGCTTTGATCGAGGAGTTGGGCTTTTCTTCGCCGATGAATCGATTACATTATGTACCGATTCACTCGTTGGTTCAGAAGATGGATTGGACTTCGTTCCTGGTTCATCGCTCGCCACCACCAGGAGATCTATTTTGAGACGGATCAGATTGGTTCCCCCGAGAGGAAAGTACTGGCGGAGAGGGAAGGCTTCGCTCCTATTGTCAAAGTTCGGATGGATAGTGGTGGATTAGTGATCCATGGAAGATAAGAGCCTTTCGGCCAACGTTTGCGGGCGGGTAATCTCCTGCACCTGCTGCTTTCTTCCCTGCAGCTAAGTACCAAAGCGGTGTTCTTGTTTCAATGGTTGAATCAATAGGAAAGGTTTGACCTGATCCATCCATAGGTGGTAATCCCTCTCAAAAGAAGGTGGCTGGTTGACCTAGCTGTTATCCAAGCGTCTAGAGAGGCTTTTAAGCTACGTTTGCGACCTTCTTTGATAGATTGTTAGACTCTGAACAAGGACTCGTAAATGCCTCAATTAATGGCTCGCTTTCCAGGAACTAGAATTCCTTTCTAAACTGATGATATCAGGCATTCTACAAAGATTTTATAGGTATACGTGTTCATGAATAGAGGCTTTCGTAATAGCAATGGGTTTACTCAGCTGATTGAGAACGAGATTCATAGGTCACGCAAGCTGCCTTAGAGGATCAATTTACTATTAGTTCTTCTTCTATTTCTAGAGATAGAGGTAACTGATCTATTTCGAATAAATCCCTCTAAACACCCAAAGGTAAGTTAGAGAGTAGCTATGAGTTCCTGTAGCTGCTGTAGCGACTTCCATCCGAGTGCATCCGAGGATAGAAGGAGTGGCTATGGGTTAATGCTCCGGCCATGAGGAACGAATGGAATAAGGAGCTACCTTTCCTGTATTTAGTAGTTCCTCGTGCCGGAAACGAACTGAGAGTGGGATTCACCGAAGGAGATACCGAGAGTTTCTTACCCGCACCTGGGACAAGCCGGTTGTTCATGAGATAGTAACGATGATTGGAATCCGGTATAAGGGAAGAATTGGATTGCAAGTCCTTAGTCAGGAAGTCTCAACTCTTTCTTCGATTAACAATTAGGGAATAAATCCCTTAAAGCGGGGAACAAATACATTGATTAGTTGGTTTAGGTCTGAATTGGAGAGATCATTTACAGTTCTTAAATCTCTAAACAATTAGAAGACAAATAGGATGAGAAATATAGTCAGAGTTAATCAATGGACTAAACTACTTCTCTAAGGCAACGGTTTCTCTTGCCTAGGTTTATTTTGCTGTTCCTTTGGCTCTAACTTACTGGATTATTGGGGGAAAGAAGAACAAAACAAGACTGCTATGCTAAGTCGAAAGCTTTAACGCGGGTACCTTAGCTGCTAGAGCTGCTCTTAAGAGAAAGATATCCTATAGCGCTGGTTGATCTCTCCAATTGAGCTGTAGTCATTTATTCAACTTGACACGTGGGAAGGGCTTACTCTCCTAGTGGCTCGGCTTGGTCTCGCTCCCTTCCCGCACTATTCCTCCCCACTAAAAAGAGCGATTGAGAATCTCGAGAAGGGGCGGTTTTTTTCTTGTAGTGCCCTCCATTCCACTATTCTGATCGAGTGCTCTTCCGAACGACCAAGTCATAATGAGATTAAAACCCGATGCTTCCTTGGCTGTGTCGAAGATGCATTAGCATTATGTCATTCCTACAAGTGATCCCCCATCCAGGATTGGAAGAAGTGCTATATGAGGACTTCGAAATCAAATAGAATATATTTCTTTCCATTCCTCGTGAGCCACTTAGTTCTCCGAAACAAGAGATCAAAGTGATATTCTTCCTTTTTCCCAATAAGTCGACGGCGTTACACCATTGGGATACTTCGAATAAACTGGAGTACATATAGGATACACCGGTGCTAAAACCTTTTCTCAAGATATTTTCCAAACTCTTGGGGTCCTTGCTCCGGATGTTGGTCTCCCGGTGTGAAACCAGTTGGTTCCGTAGTTTTAGAATTCTGCTGATCCCAAGTACTCCATCTCCATCATTGCATATGGCAATATAGAAAGTCAAGAGGAAAAGGCATGACCAGAAGAATTGTGTGAAATAAGTGAATTTATCTAATTGAGGCATTTTCACTTTTCTTTTTTCAATTAATTCCAGAAAGAGAGTCCTTCCTGTGAAAAACGAAATGAGAGCTGCGGTTGGTTGTTGACCAACAGAAAGCATGGGAAAAAGAATTATCGGATATGATCTCTTAATTGTATCTGAAAGGGCTTCGTTTAACTCGTTTCTATCCCGGGAAGGATATTAGATAACTAACTCCCTAGGGCCTTGGTTTATTAGCAATTCCTTTTTCTAAGCTACCAAGAGAGGGATCTTAGGCATCCCATAGTCCAAGTACTCGCCTTCGGGCTAAGCCAGTGGTGAAGAAGCCTTTTTGTTATTCGACTTCAACCAATCCTATTGTTCTAATTCTAGTTATTTGGATATAGCAGCTTTTGTTCCTTTAACAAGGACAGAGGTAACTCTTCTCTCTTTAACCAAAGGGAAGTTCTGGACTCTCGGGTGAGATGCCCGAACGATAGTAGGTAGTATGGTAAAGCCGGTGTAAACACCTATGTCCCTTTATTCCTACTTATGGTTATGGATACGGCTATGGATACCGGATCTTTGTCCTTGGCATTGGTGGGAAGGGAACGTGATTAGCGCATTGATAGCATCTTTATCACAGCACCTGTTCGGTTATGCGATCCTTGGTTTAGCTCTATGATACAACTTATGGTATGGCACTAACGGTAACGATACTAACGGAACTACTGCAGCTAGACTCTTGGCCTTAGTTTTAGTAGGGTTTTCAACCTCTTCCTGTTAGAATTTGCTATTTGTTCGGTTAACTGCTTCTGAAAGGGCTTCGGTTAAGGAGTTCATGTTGCTATTGAACAGAAGCTGGTAGTCGCATGGAGCTTTTACGGTTAAACCTCTTAAATGGAACCAACTATGGAAACAATGGTGTAGCTACAATGGGACAAATGGTTCGTTGTCTTGCCTCGCCCTGTTTGCGCAAAGTAGTGGGGGACAGGTTCGATAGAGGTTAGAGGGCGGTATTTGAACTCCTACCGAAATATGTTCTTTAGTGATTTATTGCCTTCCACCTAGGGTGATTGGCTAGGCTTTAGCCCTGTCATTTGCATTGCCCGGTTCGCATTGGAGCTGGGGATCGTTACTTGCGAGAGAGAAGTCTGTTTCCGCCTTCGCTTTGCTTTGCCTTTGTCTTTGCTTCAGCCATAGCGTTAGTTCTGGCCCTTATATATGGGATATTCTCTTAGAGACCGAAACGATTGCTAGTTCGCTGTTCTTGCAGCTATTGAACAGAAGCTGGTAGGAAGCTTTAACGGTTAAAAAACCTGTTGCTAAAGCCCTTTGCCTGGTGCTTTAGTAGTCTCGGTTTTTTCCTGTTGCTAGTGGTTGGGAGAAGAACTTTAACTAGGGAACCTCTTCCGGTCCTTGTGGTTTGAATGTCCCTGTCATTGTCTCTAGCCTTGACCCTAGCCCTGGCGTTAACCAGTTCGAAAGCCCAGGAGAGTGGGGGGATCGAGATATCGGACTAGAGTGATTGGCGCATTGTTAGGATCCGTAGCATCAGAACATGAGTTATCAAACAAAGCATCTGTTTGGTTTTGCAATCCTTTGGCTTTGCCCTTACTGAAGCGATTGCCCTTTTCTTTTGGGTTGATGGTAGGAGCCAGACCGTTACTCAGGAATCAGAACCCAAGGCCCATGAAAGCAGTTCACTCCGAACAACTACCATATGTTCTTTATTGTCTGTAGCTTTCGTCCCTTGGGTGATTGGCGAGGCTTTTCTCGCTAGTTATTGACCGTCCACGTGGGATTAAAGAGGATTGAAAGTCTTGTTTTAAGGCCTTTTAGTGGCGCTTTAGCCGAACTTGAACTAGGGAACCTCTTCCAGTCCTTGTGGTTTGAATGGAAACAAACCCATGCCCTTGCCCGATCGCATTGGAGAGTAGGGACCCGTAGAACCAGTAAATCGAGTACCAGCTCTGGCATTGGCGAGAGCAGAGAACCAGGCGAACGTCTTCAACTTCTCCTTTCATCAATAGTTAGCGGATCTATCTTCCAAAAGTGTAAGGACGGATTTGTTTACTTCATTTGACTTCTTTGTTTACTAGTTTCCCTTCCTAAAATGGAGCTTTTCGTTCTCTTCCTTTGAGTAAACAGATGTGAAATCTATCCCAAAATAGTAGCTCTTGGCGCTAGGAGTTCCTTGTTCTTTGACCAAAGCTAGTGGAAATTTTTCCCCTTTAGTCATCTTCTATGGGAAATGTATCCCTTGTTCCTGCAGTTAATGTTGCTACGAGCTTTGAGTTCCTGCCTTAGTTCTTTGCTTTCTACTATATCTTTTGGGAAGACAGAGGCAACTAAAGAGCTTTAAAAGCAGCGTTTGAGTCCCTCGGCGTGTGCCGGTAGCTTAAAAGAGTGAAAATGTCCTTATTTCTCCTTCTTGGGAAGTAAAAAGAAAAGTAGCCCTTCGGTTTAGTCTTTCCTTTTCGATTCACGGAATTAGGTGATTTATCATTTCCCCCAGGAGAGGTACGAAAGTAGGGCTATTCAAAGCACAGTGAGGCAAAGCGAGTGACAGGTATGCAATCCCCAGTAAAGTAAGCCAAGTAACAAATAGACTATCTACAATACAACCTCTTCTTTCATTTGTCCTGACAAATGTTCTGAAAGAAAAGAATAAGTGCAACCTAAGACGCTTTTTTTCGCGACAAGAGCGGTTATGTAGCATCAACAGGAAAGTTATTTGGCAGTTGCTTTAGCAGCTCCTTCTCTAAGACCGTCTTCAATAGCAGCGCTTATTCCAACAAGACCAGCAAGAGCCCTAAGAGCAGAAATGCCGACATCTTTCCATGTTCAAGCAGCTAATCAGTAAACGACTTCTCCGTCACTTCTTCTTATAACCTTCGTGCCCCATAGCTGCCATAGTTAGATATGAAAGTTATCCCTCTTATCCCCTATGCCCCTTTGTTTTTGTTAGAGAATTAGACTTAACGGTAAATCAGTCAAGACTTCCTTACTAAGCTTTCAGTAAAGTGTAAGGTAGGCTAGGCCTTCCCCATAAAAGATCTCTCCTCTTCCGGTGTCAACGCCACTCCTTTTCGCGGGGTATAAGGAGAAATTTCGTTCTCATGGCCCGGAATAGAATGACATAGGTCTCTGCCGATGCTGCTAAGCGCAGGGTTTTCATTAAATTCATAGATCTTATTAGCTTCTTCAATAGATAAGAGATCTATCATGCTTATTCGGAAACGTAAGGTTCAATTCATAAATTCCCTTCTGCTCTTGGCTTCGTCCTTTAGTGATAAATATCGCTTTCGACTTGGAGCGGCTCACCGTAGTGCCCGGTTTGTCTTTCTTTCCGATTGAAGAAAAAGAGTTCTAGCTTTTGACTCACGATCCACTAAAGGGAAAGCACATTAAAAGGTTCAAATCCCAGTTCAGGGTGTCGCAAGGAAGGATCACATAGTAGAGAGAGATACCCGAACTTTCTCAGTGAAGAATGTAACAAGTCCGAGCTTTCTGAGTGAAGAACAAGACTGAAGAGAGGAATTGCCTCTACTCCAGAGGAGTACCGATTGGCTTCTCAATACCAGTACTAAGTAATGGGGGACTCTTAAAGGGGGAATTATCACACCTTCGTAGGCGATCCTGATCCGTCTCGTCGTGACAAGGCATGATTGGACCCTATATATATATACTATAGCAGGGCCTTTGGCACCAAGCTTTGCTTACTACTTAGTCGATTCACTTAGAAGATTCAAAGATGAAGATCGACAGGAGGCCAGTCAGGAAAACAATCTCTTAAGAAATGAAATCCCCGTATACGCATAGAGAAATGTCGGAAGTGAGGACAGAAGAAGATTACCCAAAGCCAGAAGGACTTGCGAATGCACCAAAAGGTGGAAATGAAATATCTGTGGATGCCCACTCCGTACTTGGATTAACAGACGTGTCTCGTTGTAAACTCGATCTTTTGAATAAGAAGAATCGGAGAATTGGCTTCTAGGGGCATAAAAGAAGCAGAAGATTCACCGCCTTCCATAAACTAAACCTTAGCTAGGACCATTCGCGTCTATCCTTTTCAGTTCGTTTAATATCCCGGAGGGCGGGATTCGTATCTGTCTGTCTGTTCTTTCCGTGTAGTGGTCTAATCCTCTCCAATTTCGTAAGGAAGTATGAAAAGTAGGCCCCTAGTGAAGCCGATTGAGTGATTAGCTTGGGAAGGGTGGGACTGTAGATGCGCCGCCTTTCAATGCCATTTCAAGAATTGAATGAAGAGAACGGTAGTCTCATTGATTCCATTGCTATTGGTGGTACGAGATCCCTTCGGGCTCATTATTCACCCGGCTGAGTCGGTCGAAGCAATCGGCCGCTAAGGTATGGGATACTTGTTCTTGACGCGCCCGGTAGTCGCAGCACATCCGTAGGGAACCATCGGCTTTCTTCTGAAATAGCAGGGGGGACCTCGTTACTTAGTGGGCTTAATGATCCAACATTCCTTCTTTCAGTTGCTCCTTAGTCCATACTGGAGTATTGACTTGATCAGCGTTTAGATTATCGCCACGGGACGTTGTCATATCTTTTTCAAAACTTCACCGAGTCACCGAACGCGCCGGAGTGGTGGCTGCTAAGCGGTAAACCCCTGTACTGTTGCTAATGTTCCGTGCAGCTAAACCAGAAAGTAGGGATTGTAGCTACCCGATTGTTGTCTACGGGGAAAGAAACCTCCTGCAGCTAAAGCGGGAGCTAGAAGACGGAGATGGTGATACGGGCTTGTTCGATCTGTTGGGAAGGGTTGATTCGCTCTTTCCTACGGTGTCTTTCGAACTCCCCTTTAGGGGTCGGTGGAGCTGCGAACTACTCTAGGTAAAACCTTGCTCTAGTTCCTTTGATTTGCCTACTTGTGCTCTAAGGATCCCTTGGCTGGTCTTTGTTCCTGATTTCTACCTGTGAAATAGAACCAGAGCTAGAACGGGCTTGGCAGAGAGTAGTCAATCGGCTGAGAAAAGGATTGCTCTTCGGAAAGCGGCTGTTTCTGAGCAGATCTGTGTAAAGGATTGCCCCTTGTGATCCCACCTATAACATCAGTTTGAGACCCCTCGTGGATGTTTGTACCTCAGAAAACGAACTGTACAAAAATGATAGGTATGTGCTACTAATAAGTCTTGTCTCTCGAGATGGGAAATGGCTTGGTAATTCCTTTCCTGTTAGGAGTGGATTTATTGCCTATTGATCACCCAATCGTGGAACTAAGAAGAAAGAAAAGTAGGAGTTGTAGCTCTGGAGCTAGGATTTCCTGAGTTGTAGAGCGAAATTGCTGGTTTGAGTTCCTTTTTCAACCGATCTTGGAAGTAATTCGAAAGAACCCTTGTTCTTGCTACTGCGTTAAGTAGTTGCTGAGCTGAGAAAGGAGTCGAGAGTTCTCCTATATAAGGCAGAAGAAGCAGAAGCTACTATCCATCTTACTTTTGGGCGATTTGCTCTGAGTGATTGGCGCTTTTTGGAGAAAATACCCGTTAAAAAGAGTGGAAATGCCCTTCCTATTAGGTATGGATTTGTTGGCCTTGAGTCGTACTAATTCACTTATGCTAGGAAAGAGTTTGATCAAGCAATCCTGGAAATCCCGATCTATCGGTTTTGTCTTCCTTGTCTTAGTTGTCCATTTGCTTACTTTTTACCCCAGGGAAAACAAGACTTTCTCGATGAACTACCGAACTCAATCCAAAGGATTAGCTTCTTAATAGTAAGCACTCGAATTAGAGCCTTTGATAGTACTATCCATACATGATCATGACTTGATCACTAACAGAGCCCTTGAACTGGATTAGCTACACTTCATCCTGACTTGAACTCTTTCTTCTACCTATACTAATAGGGCTACGTCTCGGTCAAGCGTTGCTGCTATCGGTTCGTGAAAGCATAAGGGCGAGGGAGAGTTCGGTAAACACATCGGAACGGTCGCCTTGATCAGCGTAAGAGTTTTCGAAGAGTTCCTCTTGGCTGCCTCTTCTTTTTGAGTTATTAAGGGAAGAAGGCATTCGCGGGGAGAAAGGCATTGGAGGGAGAGAATCAATAAGAATGTGTGGTCAACTACCTTACTTTAAGAGATTTATCGAAGAGAAGCCAAAAGGTCCTTTTCGACACCTTATAACAAAAAGAAAAGAAAGATCCTTCGGCCTCTTCTGACTTTCCGTTTTCCAACAGCAATTACACATTTCCTCGGCCTCTGATTACAGTCGAAGTCCCGAGAACTCACGTTTTAAGCCCTTTTACGAGGTCATTTGCCATTCTTGCTAGGAAAGAAGACCGATCCTGCCAGTTATTCCCCAACTGAACTCCTGAATTCCCGAAAGGAAAAACTGAAGTTGCTGATTTCGGTTTATTTGCCATCTTTTAGGAAAGGAATCTCGGAAAAACGCCATTTAAGACGAGTTTCACACCTTAAACGTACAATCACCTACGAGGGGTTTCGCCAGGGTAAACAACCAAACAACCGAGTTCGAACGGGAGACATGGTCAAAGAGTTCCTGTTCATCAATCGGAAAGAAAGACCGAAAGCTGCCAGTTATTCCGGGTCAAAGGCAAGGGCAAAAAACGACTTTTCATGGTTCTAGGATTACCTTTCCAAACCATCTGAACATTCACTAGTCCTTGGGCCAACCAAAGGACAACTACTTTCCGCTCGCGCCCCTTCGGCTTTGGTGTCTACGATAGAAACTGAATCAAATCAATTGTTAATGCAGCTCTGTAGCTAAAGCCTGTCCTATCAGTATTTCTAGTTTTGTTGCTTATATGGTTAGGAGCAGCTACTATAGCATTAACAGGATTTACTGAACCGAAGGCTAGATTCAATAGCAGCTTGGAGCAGTGATTGGTATCGGTACACTTATTCTTTTCTTTATCCATCTACTATATATATTGACAGTATCGGAACGTAAACTTCAATAAAGCAATAGCTACTGTTAAAGCAATCCAAGTGCAGCTTGTGAACCGAACCACCGGAGGTAAGAAGCTAAAGAGGTAATATAATGTGATACTATAAAACCAGTAATGCGTAAACTAATTGTTTTATGCGTTTATATTTGATTGATGGGACCCGAAGGTTTAATTCAATAGACAATAGATCGATCGATGAGCGTCAATAGGAGCCACTTAAAAGATCGCAATTCAATCCATCAACAGGTGCTTTTTAATCCCTTGGTTTTAATCTATTGGTCGACAAAGGAATCCCATATGCACTTCAAAGATTGGTTCTAAGGATCGGATTTAAACTCATCGATTCCAACAATAGGTGCATTCAAGGACTTCGGATCTATATTTCGATGAAGTTACAACCAGTATCCCATATGAAATACAAATGTCACTTTACCTACGGCTGTAGCCCAAGGAGTGATACCGAAAGAATAGCACTACGGCAGGCGGCTAAGGTATTCCATTGATTGATAGGGAAATCCTACTTCTTTGTCTACTTCCTATTTCACTAAATTTACTTGCAATTCCAGGACACCTGAGAGGTCGGAGAGTATTCCAGCTTTGCCAGCTAGACCCTAAGAATCTGTTAATTCCAAGACTTTTATTTTACTAGGGTACTCATAACTCCGAGCAAAGCTAAGACAAAAGGCAGCAAGAGCAGCAGGCCGAGACCTCTTTTCGATTAGTTCCTGTCCTGCTCATTTTAGCAATTTCTCAATTCACAGTTCGTTTTAAACACCTTCAGAGGGTCTCCAACTCGCGTTACAGGCCGGGGTAACTTTCCTTTCAAACTAGGAGCGTACTTCTACCTGTCACTTTTGCCAAAACTAATGGGTCTTTTCTTCCTTTTTAACCGAAGATCAGGGCCTTTCTCCTCGTAAAAGTAGCCTATTTCTTCCTGAATTCAGGCTTTCATATCGGAGTAGTAGGTCGAAGCATCTCCCGGAATGACAACTCTTTTCAAGCGGATAAAGCATGAACTCCTCAATTGCGGGGCCTATAACGCGAGTTTGTGACCCCTCATCGGTGATGCAGCCCTTATCGAAGCCTCTATCCTAGGGGTTGACGCAGATTTGATAGCGGTCGTCTACCCAAGTCTTTTCAATTGCCTCCAGTAACTTAGGAAACAAGAGCGTAACTAGCAATTGTCAATCAACGACGGACTCTCTCCTTTCTTAGCTAGCAAAAATGTCTTCCTTTCAACCTCCTATCGAAAATGAGTACATCGACGACGGGAACAAATCATAAGTAAAAGTAGTGGTTTTCGCTTCCTTTGATCACCCACGTAAACTAACCAAGGATCTGTGAACTGGTAGCTATGGATCTGAGCAGGTAATGGAAAAGGAATCAGCTTTCGTAACTCGAATGACGTACTAGTTTTGTATTCTTTCTTGCACTATGCTGTTCCACAAAGTAGTACTCCAGCCGCTGGTCAACATCCGCAGAGTAACACCGCACAATGCTGTATCGCCATGCCCCAAAACAATTATATACCTGCTAATCCGATGTCCACCCCGCCTCATATTGTGCCGGAATGGTATTTCCTACCGATCCATGCCATTCTTCGTAGTATACCTGACAAATCGGGAGGTGTAGCCGCAATAGCATCCGTTTTTATATGTCTGTTGGCTTTACCATTTTTTAAAAATATGTATGTACGTAGTTCAAGTTTTCGCCCGATTCACCAAGGAATATTTTGGTTGCTTTTGGCGGATCGCTTACTACTAGGTTGGATCGGGTGTCAACCTGTGGAGGCACCATTTGTTACTATTGGACAAATTGCTCCTGTGATGTTCTTTTTCTTTTTTGCCATAACGCCCATTCTGGGACGAGTTGGAAGAGGAATTCCTAATTCTTACACGGATAATGAAATTCAAAAAAGATAGGAAATCCGTGTGAAAAATGAAAATTCTGACACCAGAGTGAGTATTACACCAAGAATTGACAAGCGGATGAGTTTTCTAGTTGGCTATGTTGATAGGGGGGGCTGGTCGAAAGATAGAGAAAGCCGGGGATCGGAAGACTTCCTTGCAACAAAGAAAAGTATGGGTATTGATGAAAGTGGTAGAGTTCGTATTATAGAAAGATAGAATGACTCTATTACGTTGAGGGTGGGTTCTTGTTAGTTGGTCAGAAGTGAGTCGAATGGCGGGTATAGGTAGGGTCAATAAGGTAGGATAGTTCTTTGTTCAATTATATTAGCTCCATGGGAGAGTCTAAATGTAGTTAGCATGTACTACCTATAGTACTTTAGTACTTATATGCAGAACCCTATATGCTGCTCCAACCTACTATAACCGTATCCATGTCCCCAGCTAGAGCCCCGAAGGAGATGTTTAGTTCGAAGAGTCAAAGTGTGGGTCCGGTCCATTGTTTAAAAGCTTCATCTGCTAGCATTGTGGTTTGGAATCGATTCTTTATCAATAGCCCACCCTTTCTTTGAACCTTGTCGATGATCTAACTTAAAGATATGAACTGAGTGCCATTTGATGAGTAACTGAGAACAAAGGAGAGGGATATGGAAAGAATGAAGTAATGAAAGAGGAAGTCATTGCTAGTAGTAACGACTTGTCATGATCCATTGGTTCATATAGAATCCATGTCCTAGGTGTATCAAAAAACATTCTTTTCGCTAAGCGTATATAATAAAATAGAGTGAAAGGGTCCACCCCGAAAGCAAGGGGATACTAACTAACAGCTGAGTCCTCTCCGAACCGCAGGAGATAGTTGCCCATCATACGGCTCACCAACTTCACTTGCCTCTATGGGAGGCGCGCTCCGGGCAGGTTCGGATCACTTACAATACATGGCTCTACGAAGGTGGGTTAGGAAAGTTTTCAATATGATTCTTTTCCTCTATTTCTTCGATGAGAAATGCGAGTCTGTTTTGTCCACTTTCTCCATCCCCCTCTATCAAAATGATAAAAAAGGAATTTCTTATTCCCGTGTTTGATCTCTTCTCCTTCGGACCCTTGCTCGTTGTCACCTATGTTGGGTTTGGAACCCTGTAGAGAATGAAGAGGGGCCAAGGATCTTCCTCTCAACAGTGCTTTTCGAGGCCTCCCTGAACCTGAATAAGTAAGGCCCCGTTAGCCTGGGCGAAGATGGGGATAAAGAGTAAGGATTGAAGCCCCCTTAGCTCTGCTAGGCACTGGACAGGGGTTAGCTTTGTAAATGTGTAGAGCCAAGTGTAGTGTGGTGTAGTAGTAGGCACTTCTAGGCCCCTTCCCGGCTACTGGATTACTCCAGTGCTTCGGGTACTACGGACCCTCTGCCATCCATTGCAGCGGAGCCCTTTCATGAGCAGGGGGGCTAAGCACAATTCTTTGAATCAAACGTTGAATGAAATCGATTCTTTTTTAGATATCAAAATCGAAATCGGATAGGATAGATGGATGGATCTATATTTCTATTCATATATATTACTAATTAAAATGGATTTCTGTTGTAGCGTAGCAAGAAGCCCCAAATCCTTGATTTGGCGAGGAAAGACTGCACTGCTTTGGGCCCAGGAAGCGAAGGGAATGAGCTCGGCTGCTTCTCCTCCACACTTCTTTTTCTCCGTTCCGCATGCGCTTCGCGCGCAATTGGCGCTTTGCTCTCCTCTTATTCTTCATTGGACGGTTCGGATGGACTTCGCCGTTCTTTCCCAACTAAAATAGAAAAGGTAGGTTATAAACCTCGAGATGTCGATTCGTTTTCCGCCCCCAATGAGATGGGGAATTTCTAACCCCCTATTTAGACTTTCGGGCCCTTCATCTTTCTGAATCGAGACCCGGCCCGGCTCGCGTCGTTCCAACAACCGGCGGGGAGCACCTCAGTATACGATCGCGCGCAGTAACTGGGAGTCCTATTACACTTAAGGCCAACTTCAATTCACCAAACCAAGGTTCATCTCGTGTACTGATTGTGGACTCGTACAAGGATATTGAGTAGACGGTTGATGTATCAGACTCGACCCTATCTTTCGTAGCATGCATTCCCATCCGTGTCGCAACTGATTCGGTAAGCTACGTGTCCGGTGCACGGAGAACTGCCTTCGGTCCCCCAAACTGACTTACTCGTGGCAACCTTCCGGCCGCCCAACGACCTATAACGCTAGTCACTACTCCCACTAGGGCTAGTAAGTCAGCCCCACAACCCAAAGCGGCGAAAAACAAATAGAATTTGCTATAAAAGCCGGCTAACGGGGATATTCCTACGTATGAGAACATAGTAATGGAGAAGGTAATAGCCAAAATAGGATTCGAGCCTAAGACCGGGCATGAAGTTTGCTTTCCTGCAACGGCTACGAGTACTCGAGCAGTAAGAGCGAGCTTATAGTGGAACAGCTTATTTTGCATCAACGGCTGATTCAATTGCTCTCCCATTCTAGCACCTTCTACACCAGCCTTGCTTCTTTTTTTGTTTGTTATTTCGAATTCCTTGTCAATGTAGTGCACTTGCTCGCCTTCGGGTGAGGGAAGAGTGTTGATACCCGAGAAAGTCTTTCACAGGTATATTAATTAATATAGAGGATTTGTTCACAGCCCAGCCTGTCAAAGAGCTTGAGTAAGCATTTAAAGCAAAAGCAGTCTCCCTTACAGTAGAAGGAGGAATTCTTCCGGAAGTACGAGAACTTGAAATTGACTTTCTTCTTTATCGCGGACAAACTCCTAAATCAGCGGAAGTTACGTCGCTACTTTTTAGCCTTGGTCCCGAGCTTCCACTTCCATTAGGATCACTTTCATCCGACTTTCCTTCACCCATTGTGGCTGCTAGTGAAGTGTCAAAATGCCTAGTGAAATGCTATCTCGATTGAAGCTATCTTGCTCAGTGGATTGATTGTTAGCCAGTTGCTTTTTCTTTTTTCCTTCCGGGAGCTCAAGTAGCTCACAGGAAGCCTGCCCTTTCATACTTCGATACTTAGATAAGTAATGTAGTTAACCAACCCTTTATACGAGGAACCTATTGGTAAGGTTGAGAGATTGGGTAAGCTGCGAGACAGTGTTCACCACGCTCGCCATAGCGAGGGCCTGCTTTGATTGGGCATGCTTTCTTATGCTACTACTACACATCCTATGACTCTTCCTTCCTTTCGGTAAGCTCAGTCCTCGAGGGAGGATCCGAGAATCCACTCTATTCCTTAGGGCTAGCAGTCTCTCTTTCTGTATCGGCTTTATCTAGACGTCTATACGACGAGCTTCGCACAGAACAGTCAATCTACGAGGGGTGGAGGAAGAATAGTCAAAGAAAGGGGACGCATAAGGAAGTTGCTAAACCTTGCTTGGTCTTTCTCAACGTGGTGTATAGCACGAAAAACCTTTCGATACAAGTTCAAATGAAAGAAAAAAATTCTTCCTTTTTTTCTTCTTTCTCTTTCCCCCTCGGGATTCTGGAGGGAGGGGAAAGGCTTGTGGTCTGATCTTGGTGTGGAACCTGATTACTAGTTATTTATTAAGCCCGTCTTTAATGCATACTAATTGAGTTTCGCCCCGGCGGGATTTCTCGATTTCTGTAAATGATTTACTCTTATCTTCCCTCTTTTCTTTTAGTCTGGAACTCATAGCTGCAGAGGAAGGTGGTGAACCATGCCGAGTCGGGCCTGAAGAACCGTAGTATCGTGCTAAGCCTATCAAGCCAAGGTTGAGTGAAGGAATACAAGAATTTGGGGGACGGAAAGTCAATCAGATAAGAAGATAGGGGCTGAGAAGATGAACATGCTGACGAAGCTATTCCTTAATGGATAAGCTGCGAGAAAGAGTTTCGAAGAACGGCTGATTCCTGAGTAACGGTCTGGCTCCTACCATCAACCCAAAAGAAAAGGGCAATCGCTTCAGTAAGGGCAAAGCCAAAGGATTGCAAAACCAAACAGATGCTTTGTTTGATAACTCATGTTCTGATGCTACGGATCCTAACAATGCGCCAATCACTCTAGTCCGATATCTCGATCCCCTGAAGCCTCTTCCTCCAGTGCCCTCACCTGACCCATCACCAGAGGCCCCCGAATGAGCCATCATGTTACAGGATAAACCGCTATCATCGAGAAGCAAAAGACCTGCCAGTAGGAGTACGAGACCAAACGAACCAAGCCTAGAAAGGAGGAAGTGGAGAGATTTGGCGAGAAGACACTTGGAAAGGAAGAGATAAGAAATAAAGACCTACAGGGGATATTTATCCGATATCCTTCCCATCTATCTATCCAAACAAAAGCGATATAAACGAGTTAAGAGATAAACCCTAGGGTTCTCTACTCTCCTACCCGTCTATACGAACTATTCTTTATTCAAAGCTAGGCGAGTGGACCTACAATAGCTGCTCTTAAGAGAAGAACCGTAGGGATCTCTTTCTCTTCTTTCCTCTCCTTCGAATCTAGGAATAGCAAAAGGAGTAACAATAAGGTAACACCCTAGGGGATATCTTTATAGTATATCCTTCCCTCCAGCCAAAAGCGATATAAACCAGTTAAGAGAAGACCTTTCAGATACAGTTAAAAGAGCATATCCGAATAAAGAAAGAATAAGAGGGATACTGCTTTACTGCCTTCCCGAACACGTGCTTTAGCAACAGTAGCAAGGCAACAAAGTAGCTCTTCTTACCTGATAGGTTGCTCCCTTAGCAGCAGTTAACAGAAGCCCCGTAGGCATAGAGTTAATGGAATTAGTCTTCTCTCTAAGAAAACAAGGAAGCTAACAAGAATGCTAATTAGAAGTCTTTACCGAAGGTTGAGCTACAGAGGCTATTCTTAGCTGCTTTACTGCCTTAACGCGAACGGGGCTTTACCTGCTATAGCTGCTGTTAAACCAAGCCCTGGAAGTCAGAGTTAATATCTCATGTCCAAATAAACAAATGCGCGGCTCCAGCACCTATAACTGCAATTGAAGCTAGCCTTCGGATCCAATACTATGATAATAAGCTATAGAATTACGATTAATTCTATGAATGTTCATGTTATATTGGTTCTATCGTAGACACCACCTCAGTGTTTAATCTTATTTATTTGAAACATCTGGCCTGTTAATGAAATAACATGATGTTAATAAGAGGTGGTGTCTTATCAAAACCATCTTTAAAGTAACATGATGTTTTATCATAACATGAGGTTTATCAACCTAAGATGAGCTATAATCCGGGCTACAGAGTCAAGGTAATCCAAAAGAAGTAGTCCCAAGTGTTCGATCAAATGGGCAACCAACTCCTAGCAGGAATTAGAACCAGCGCTACGAAGCAACCAAGCTTATTGGATTAAGTTACGAGATCTTTGTTAAAAGGGCAAAGGACTCGAAAACCGATAGATCGGATTCATAGACTTGGATTCAATGTGATAGTTCAGATTTGTAAGAATCACTCGAGGCAGGTCCGAAACGGGCGTTTTAAGCCTATCTAGAAGGGTTGATGTCAGGAGTTGCTAATCAACTCAAGCTCAAGTCAAGTTCATGATCAAGTCCGGGTTCAAGTGGAGCTAGCAAGTGCTGCTAATCAGGAATCATGGATGCGAATCAAGGCCTCTCCTCTCTAGCTAGGGCTTTGGCAGTATTAGCGGTAGAAGAGTGAAATCATGAATCTCGCAAGTTCATAAGAAGAGTGGGAATTGACTCCATAGCCTATAATATGATTTATTCTTACCTGCCAAGAGCTACAGCTAGTTGCCTTGAGTTCTGCTTTCGAAAAAGAGATCAAACCCATGGAAGCTCTTCTATTCCTAAGTGTCTCTATTATGGTCAGGAGAAAGGCACCTCTAAATAAGAGGCCTATAACAGCCGCTGCGACACCTCTTCGCTAGCTAGGACACACGTGCATTCCTTCCTGAGCTAAAGAATAGAATCAAAGCAAAAAGGGCTTACGAGATCTTTCTTAAAAAGGATGCCTTAACTCATAGCGACATTAGCTACGTAGCTCAAAACAAGTAGCTCAGAACTCAGGAACTCAGAGCTACTCTTTCTAGTTAGAATTCCTAGATTAGTCTTAACGAAGAACAGCAAGGACTCCTATCTTGAAAGTGTTCTGAACGAACCACTAAGGGTTCAGGTAAAGAGACAGGTCCAGAGAAAAGCAACAAAGGCAAGGATAGAAATTACTACAAACTTCTTCTATCAATGCTGCCCAATACAAGCGTGATGCCACCGATGACTCTTGCTATGAGTTGATGCTCTTTACATATGCTATTATTCCGCCATTAACCTCTCATGACTGCGATTTACATACCTTATTTAGGACTGGAATTCCTACTTTAGGGCAATCTCAGCTGCCGTTTATGGGACATTTAACGCCTCTTCTTATGGATCCCACATAGTCAAAACATACCTTCTTGTTTCCATCTATGCCCATTCCTGACCAGTTATCCCGTGGTATTCCTCTTCTTTTGTTCTACTATATTTCTATTTGTTTACTTTGCTAAAGAAGTTTACGTTCCGATACTGTCAATATATATAGTAGATGGATAAAGAAAAGAATAAGTGTACCGATACCAATCACTGCTCCAAGCTGCTATTGAATCTAGCCTTCGGTTCAGTAAATCCTGTTAATGCTATAGTAGCTGCTCCTAACCATATAAGCAACAAAATTAGAAATACTGATAGGACAGGCTTTAGCTACAGAGCTGCATTAACAATTGATTTGATTCAGTTTCTATCGTAGACACCAAAGATGGAAAATTGGTTATTAATATAAGACAGTGAGCCCTGGTGGTATTGAAGCTACTCTTCCCCCTAGTACAGGGCCAATAACCCGGAGACAAAGACAGAGTCAATAGCCAAACCAAAGGACAAGGAATTCACTCGTGTTGGGACATATGTCAGATGTGCGGACTTCCCGGGAATACCGAGGTTTGTTTGTTTGTTGTCGGAATAAAGGAAATCAAGGGCATCAATCGGGACTTACAGGGACCTTTGACCCGGTTGTTTGGTTGCTTCGAAGCGGAGACGAGGGCAGATGTGCGATCGGGTGTTCTCGCGTACAGGGCAAAGGGCTCTTCCGTATTCCGTATTGCCATATCCGTACCTAGTACAGGGACATAGTCCAATGACAAGGACAAAGGCAAAGACCGTAGGGAACATCTAGTCCTAGAAAACAAAGCTGCAAGGCAACACCTGAGAAAAGACCCAAGGGAAACAGCAGGTCATAGCTCTTCCTTCTCTACGGAACTCTACGCATAACTATATAAGGCACCATAGGAAGAGTCAAACTCTTCTCTTAACTCCTAGCTAACTCAAGCAACCCCGTAGGGCCTGAAATCAACCCATGGCAAAGGCAGCATATCTGTTTATTAAGCATAGTAGCCCGTCTAAGGTTTCGGGACAAGAAGAGAGGCAGTTTCGAGTGTTCATGTGCCAATTTCGGTATGGACTTTTTTGTTGTTACGACAGGCGGAGAGCAGTGCCCTATTGGTCTAATTCCTGCTTCCCCTTGGTATCTCATTTCATATATCGGAAGAGAGCTTCAAGAAAGCATCCATATCAAAAATTTCATTACCTTGCCTTTGTCTGTCGCAGTGATTTCATAGTGACCCTAGAATATCTATGGAATTACTCGATCCATGAAGCCTCTCTTCCCCATTCTCGGAATCTTTCTCTCGTTCGCCACATTTCAGTGAGTGCTCTACCCCGCGGAAGCACTTGGTATTGGTAGTAGTCTAAACCCTGCGGAGTTGAGGGTCTCAGAGTTGAGAGTGCCGGGAAGTCTCCTATAGGACTAGTCCATGTGCGACTTCAATGCGGCACAACAAGAAGGAGCTCCGCCAGCAACCCTAGCGTATGAAAGCAGCTCAGAACAGCGCACGCCGTATACGTAAGGTGCAACAGAGATGGGGAGAAGTACCCGGGAAAGGACGTGAACCGAGTGGGAGCAGCCAAACACTTTGCGAAACCATATGCCCATCCGAGTGAGCCTACCCACTCTCAGATCGATGGGGGAATCATCGATAAACACGTTCGAAATACCAGATATGGAACTAGGTATGGGGTAGGACCGAAATCATCTGCATCCGGACTCCGAATAACCTATGAGTGAGCCGAGCTATAAGTTCCGCTTTCCGTCTTTCCTAAAAGCACATGTTATCCCACTCGTTACTCTAGCGAGAAAGGTTCACAAAGTGGTTGAGGAGGGTTTCTGAGCAGGATGTAGTTCTGCTAAGCTTGTATGCTATTCACCTACGCTTGGG
Organism: Schizonepeta tenuifolia; assembly: GCA_029490685.1. NCBI lineage: Eukaryota > Viridiplantae > Streptophyta > Magnoliopsida > Lamiales > Lamiaceae > Schizonepeta > Schizonepeta tenuifolia. The sequence goes on along the minus strand of JANLIY010000010.1, from coordinate 608,614 downwards.
GGGTTTTCTTCGGGGCTCGAGAGATGGAATAGAAAGGGCCCCACAAGTTTTGAATTCGCCGCTGGGGAATTCACACGAAAGGGAACGAGGAATTCTCAACGAAAAAAGTGCTCTCTGAACCGAACGTGAAAGTCGTTTTCCATCAGACGGCTGTTCCCGTAACTCTACTCTCGACTTGGATTATATATCCAAAGGGGTCCGCTCTCGGCCATTCCACACGCTGCCTAGCAGAGGCGTGGTTATCTGAAGTGGATTCTCTCTTTTGTAGTAGATGCCGAACCTGCTGTGCCCCATTGACTAAGAAGGGGGCGGGCGCAGCAGCTACATGGACCCCTTCCTTTCTGTTGTTGCCAGCGCTTTCCCGGGCCGAGCCGGAATCTTGTAAAGGGCAGGCAAAGCCCGAAGGCTGCTATCCCAAGCCGGCCAAGGGATGACAAAAAGAGGGCGCTTTCCTGTGTTGCACTGAAAAAAAGGACCTAAGAGTTGAGCGTCTTCTCTTAGTCACTTAGGTTTCTTCCTCCCGCGCCCGCCGCCCGGCCCGCCATATAGGGGAAGATTAGCAAAGCGGGAAAAGACAGAGGGAGGGGGAGCAGCATCTTATTCTCTTCGCGAGAACTTCCGGATCGGAGAAGCATTCGGAACGGGCTCCGCGTTCATTTCGTTGGCAGAAAGGATCCAATCCATAAACACGGAAACGAAACAAAGTTCGTTCCCTTTCGTTGACTTCTAGAGCATCGATTACCTCATTGTTGGATCAATAAGTACGAATGAAGGATAAAAAAAGTCAGAATGGGTATCAGTTTGAGTTCGTATTTGAGCTATTTGCTCTTCCCTGTCCCCGCTATTGGTAAGAGGGATGAGGTCACCTATATAGTTATGAGAAGACTTAGCACAATCCCCCAAGTAATACCCGTAAGAGTAGCTCGTATGATCCAAATAGACAACTAAGACCAATTCATTCCTGAGATGAGCGAAAAAGGAGTAGAAAAGCCGTACATATTAGAGCAGGATTTATAGAACAGAAAAAGACAAGACCTTCTTTGATAGATTTGATTTGTACGTAAAAGTCTCAGAGTACTAGGCAGTTTTGTTACCTTCCTGCTTATATCTAGTC